>CM052114.1:4364656-4380236 GCA_028454245.1 Halictus quadricinctus | reverse complement strand
ATAGCAGTTCAACTGAAAAATGTGCCGTTGATGAAAATAACCCGAAGGACTGACGATAGCGGACATTCCAGGGTCCGTAAAAAATTTTTTTCCAGAATGGTCCCAACGCGATCTTGTAAAGGAAAGTCTCCGCTTTACAATGACGTCTTAAAAATTAATCTACAATTTTTATTTATCGTTTTATAGCAGTTCAACTGAAAAATGTGCCGTTGATGAAAATAACCCGAAGCACAGACGATAGCGGACATTCCAGGGTCCGTAAACATTTTTTCCAGAATGGTCCCAACGCGATCTTGTAGAGGAAAGTCTCCGCTTTACCTTGACGTTTTAAAAATTAATCTGCGATTTTTATTTATCGTTTTATAGCAGTTCAACTGAAAAATGTGCCGTTGATAAAAATAACCCGAAGCACAGACGATAGCGGACATCCCAGAGTCTGTAAAAATTTTTTTCCAGAATGGCCCCAACGCGACCTTGTAGAGGAAAGTCTCCGCTTTACAATGACGTCTTAAAAATTAATCTGCGATTTTTATTTATAGTTTTATTGCATTTCAACTGAAAAATGAGGAGTAGAACAGAAAGTACAGATTGTAGTATCGTTCGATTTTTCATGGTACAATTATTGATACTGAAGAGAGTCTCTGTATGACCGAATGAGAGGTAATTGATTAAAAAATGGAACGAGCAAGTGGGCATTGCAACGGCTCGGCAGTTCAGCAACGTGACAATTTTTACTGCTCGGCGCAGTAACACGTCGGATTGAATTCCCCCGCGCTATCGGCATATATCTTTCTGTCCGGCTGGGTGCAACGCGTTCTGCAAGGTTAAATGCAGCCGTAAAAACGTATCGAAACGGATGCAACAGTTGGATAGGGAGCACGTGACCCCCGTAGGCCGGCTAGGCGTTCGTTCGTTCGTGTGTCGAGCTGATAAGCGCGGAGAGAAACACAGTGAGCCAGAGAATGTTTGGCGTGTCCTGTGCCCCGCCCTTGGGGTTGGCGGGAGCACAGAGACCAAGACACCAAGACACCAAGACACCAAGACAGAACAACAATGCCCCTATAAAAGCGCCATCGAAGCCGTTCGATGTCACCACATCTACTCCAGCCACCGAGGCAAACTATCCTACAAAGCTTCCCGAGCAAACTCAACACTTCCTCTTCAACCATGTGCAATCTGGTAGCGGTCTTCCTCCTCGCGGCTCTGTCCACCGTGTCAGCCGCGCCATCTTTGCTGGCCCATGGAGCTGCGCTGGCCGGGCCGCATTTGGGACCTGCTGCGCTCAGCGGGCCCGTTGTCGGACCCTCTGCGCTCGCCGGACCTGCCGTTGGACCTGCTCGCATCTCTGGAGCCGTTGATGGAGGAGCTGTGGTCACTGGAGCCGTTGCCGGACCCTCTCTAGTTTCCGGAAGTGTTGCCGGACACGCGGCTCCCTGGGGAGCTCATTGGGCTGGTGCTGCACCCTGGGCCGCTGCTGCACCATGGGGCGCTGCTGCACCATGGGGTGAGTCGCCAGATCTTCTATTATTTTATCCAGAAATTTTACAGAACGGTTTCTTCAGCATTTTCCTGTTAAATCAATTCTCGCGATGAACGTCTTTGCCATTTCTCTGCTGAATCTACTCATCTGCGAAGTACACATCAATTTTAGCAATTAATGTTTCTGGCACTCTTCTGCTAAGTATACTGATCAGTGACATGCACATTAATTTTTGCAATGAATGTCTTTGTCGTTTGCTTGTTGAATCTATTGATTAGTATACACCAGTCAGAACACTGGGAAGAAGTGGGTGATGATGGTTACTTGAGCTGGAATTGCAGTAAGACTGCAATGAAATGTGCAATGTTTGTATGGGTTTAATTCATTGAAAATAACTTTGTTGTTTGTAATTGTTTCTTCGCGGAACATTTACCATTGGATTTGTGCCATTTTTCTGATTGACACGAGCCCAAACACGACACCGTTCGCTGCACATTTGCTTGTTCAATTGCAAAATTCGATACAACCTCGATTATCCGAACCGAGCATAATTTTCAGAATGCGTCTTTCAATTCAATTTGAAACGGTCCATGTACAGCATTATACAAATCAGTATAGATTTAACTAAGCACTGTGGCCAGACAATTATTGTCGAAACAGTTGCATTCCTTTGATCAGTTCGGATAGCAGAGGTTCCAGTAAATCGTGGATTAAACGGGCAAATATGAACGAAATCGTGTCGTGTTTGGTATCATTTGAATCGTAAAAATTCCAGGAATACGCCAATAAGAGTTTCACAAAGAAAATCATTCGTAACAAACAATTATTATCAATAAATTGTCAATCCGCTGTGACTTCTAAGATTCTAGATTCGGTGGCTTTATGCATATAGCTCATTGTTGCTTTCAATCCCTTTCAGATCAATAGAAACAAAGTTCCATTGACCGTTTGAAATTCATCATTTTATTAACCCCCCGACAACGGCGGAGTCTGGGTCTATTTTGACCCAGAGTGTCACGGTCGTCATTCAATTACTCAGTTTCTGGGGAATTAATTATATGATTAACGTGTCTAAAGAAAGTAAATTCGGAAATACATTGTAAAGAATTGATAAATGAAGTCTCGAGAGGATCAGAGTTTCTAGCATTTTCGCATCAGACATTTCGGTCTCGTAGCAAGTTTAGCGATTTCGTAGGAACTTTCTCGTGCGTCTTGACGACGTCTCCGAGCCCGGTGCAGTTGATCGAGCTAATCACGAACGATATTTGTCTTTCAGGAGCCGTTGTGGCCGGACCAGCGTCGGCTCCCGCAGCCCTCGCAGGTCCCATCGCAGCTCCAGCTCTGATTGCCGGGCCATCTGGTAGCATAGCAGCTGGACCAGCTGGTGTTGGGGGTATCGTGAGCGGGGCAGCGCATTGGTAATCACCTGAAATGGATCACCATCCAAGACACCTTCGACTGATCTCCCCCGACGCCCAGCCATTTGGAAACCGACCGCGCCACGATCTCCGTCATACACCGCTAGTACCTCCTTTTTATCACACAGTGTATCTTTTTACATGTATTCCGTGTACATAACAATACCTCATATACGTCTCTTATAAATAATAAAAGCATGCAATTCTGGAGAGGAACCGAGCTATCTCGAATCATTTAATCACTGCTGCTTTAGTCTGAGCGATACCTCAAAACAATATTCATCGAACTGTACACTTGTACATCTATGTAGAAAGCAAATAAACGATGGCATGTGTTCTTGAATATATCTTGATCATTATCCCCGATGCTGGAACCAAATGCAAATATTTTTGTTTTTATAATTTTGATAAATTATTGAAAACGTATCGTTTAAATACTTTTTATCTTTCCACTGTTTCGTATTTCATTTATTCATTTCTCTCATAAATTCAACCACAAATATTCATTCAATGTTCAATAAATTTGCACGGAAATTTAATTCTACGTGTAATAACTGGACTGTATAACTTTTCGCAAAATGAAAATTGTGTGAATTGCAGGGTGCAAACGGTACACAGGCATTTGTTTCTTTCGGTAATAATTTTATATCGGTGAAAACAATGCAATAGCATTGTTCACCCTTTGCACTCGGAGCCATCTATGCTAAACTGACAATGTCCCCTTAGAGGGGACATCCGAGTGCAAAGGGTTAAGTCTTTCAATCTCACTCGTTTTGCATTTGGTCTACTCGTGTTCGTCATAAGTGCCAGAAATCTCCAATCTATTGGGTTCAGAAAATAATTTCGTATTTTTTTTTTTTTTGTGAAAATAAAAGACGATTTTCTTATAGATCATAAATATTTTATTGAATTATATACTCTCCATTTTGGTGCAATACCAAAGTGCCCAATTACCCAATTTTGTCTTTATCAGCTTCAAATGCCTTCCAGAAGCATCTTCATCATCAAAATTGCCGGAACGAAATTTTGCAAACCAGTTTTTGCACTGACGTTCTATCAATACATCTTCTTCATGCGCATCAAATAATTTTTTTCTTGCTTGAACAGCATTTTTACCATTTCGATAGAAAAAAGTAAGATATGCCGAAAATGCTGCTTTCGACGTTCCATATTTAATAGGGCACCAAACAAAAACATACTTTTTCACAAACAAGCCTTGCTATATCAGCTGTCAAAATATACATGGTGTTCGTGATCATTTGTAACAGCGTTTTTTTCGTAAAAAGTAAACAGAAAAAAACCGACGAGGAGATAGTTGTAGCATATTTTACTAGCAATATGATAGAGTATCTCATTTTTTTGTATTTTTAATATTTTTCTAGAAACACAGGTGACCTTCATTTTATTAAATGGAATGCTACATATTTGTTTACGTCGTATGAAAACGGACATTGAGACGAGTTCAGCCATGTAGTTTTCAGGGTCATACAAGGGCAAAAATAAAAGAAATAGATTTAACATTTCGTAATATTGTTTTTACTAGTATTTTGTAGTGATAAGACTACATCTCGTGTTCAATGTGAATTCCATTAGCAAGAATGCATTTCTGAATTCTGCTGACTACATTCCTGGTAGTTTCTGCCAATACTAGATGGCTAGTATACTATATGGTTGAACCCGTCTCAATGTCCGTTTTCATTTGACCTAAACAAATATGTAGTAGTGATGGGCATTATCGACTAAATTCAACTATTGACTAATTACTATTTAGTTACTACATCCTATCGAATTTAGTCGATAGTTTTTAGTCGACTGAAATTTCGTTTTAGTGGTTACGTCTAGATTGCGGGCTATAGTCTATGCCTACGTATAGATCTCATTTCTCACTCACTCTTACAGCACTGTACTGCAGTGCTCACTCAGTATTATAGGCACAGCAAGAGTAAATTGGAGTAAATATACCAGACTGTGGTGCAGGAATCTGAATTCACCATTATTTTTATAAATTTCTTACTCCATAATTTAAATTCCAAAAATACAAGGTGTGAACAAGTTTTTGATTCCAACAATAAAATATGAATAAAAATATGAAAAAATAAAAATAAAAATAAAAATGTGAATATGAATAAAATATTTATTCTAATACGAATTAAAGTATTTCGCATAAATAGCAATAAGATTTTAACATCTAATATGAATTAAAGTATTGAGATGTCTATTACATATTTCATTACTTGCACTTTTCGTTTCATCGTGCGACACTGACATTTGAAATTTCAAGATGGCGACGTGTAAAACAGTCGACTGAAAATAGTAACCCAACCACTACTAAATTCAGTCGATAGTTTAAAACAGCAGTCGACTGAAATTAGTAGTTGGCTACTATCAATTTAGTCGATAGTTTTTAGTCGATGGTGCCCATCACTAATATGTAGCATTCCATGTAAAAAAATGAAGGTCACCTTTGTTTCTAGAAAAATATTAAAAATACTATCATATTGCTAGTAAAATATACTACAACCACCTCGTCTTCGGTTTTTTTCTAATGTTTATCATTTACGAAATAAACGCAGGTACAAATTATCGCGAACACCCTGTATAATGACAATGAGGCTTAAGTGTGAAGTTGGCTGCGAAAAAATACAATTACGCCCACTGTTGGGAAACAACGAAATTACTTTCCGTACAACCCAATAGTAATAAGAACGATGATCGGCTACACTCGATCACCCCACCAGTCGGTAAACACAGTCAGTCGACAATTTCTGACAATTTCTTATTTTCTGTCCTAAAGAATGATGCGCGAGGGTATGCGGAGGACGTTCCCCCAACGTCGAAACCGCGACGTGTCCAGGGATCGGCCGGCGGGAATTTCACACTTGACGGATCAAAGCGAAGGGAGTCGATGTCAGACCGAGTCAACATTAGTTTGCGATTAAGGCCGAACCGATTGGAGGGCATTGTTCTCTTCGTCACCTCAGAGGCTGTCGACACCGGCCTCTATTTCGCGGTCCATTGTCCCGGTCGCCGGCAACCGTGGGACGATACCTGTCCACCTTTGCCGGTAATTGGAGGAAATTGCTTCAACACCGCTCCAATCAGCCGAGTATTCTCTGTACGAGGAGCGACAGTACCGGATCCTCCTGATATCCGAGCGTTTCCCTCGGCCCGAGCTTTGTTCACTACTCTCCCCCTCCCCCTCACTCTCTCTCTCCCTCTCTCTCTCTCTCTCTGGAGCTACATCATCGCCCGCGCCCCTTTAATCTCCGTTTTCAATCACACACGCGCTCTAGGAAAATGCACCAGCGAAGGATGGCATCTCTGGTCTCCCGGACCGGGGAACTTCGCGCACTGTTTCCGGACCTTGCAAAAGACCCCCGGAGAGGAAATTATTAGCGCAACGCTGCCTGCCCATTACCATTTCAAAGGAACGTGGACGACCGAGGAGCAACAAGTCCGAGACCCGGGTCGTCAAATTGGACAGTTTGTCGACGAAGTGGCTGAAATGCTCGTTATTAAGGAGCGGCGGAGGGAAGTTGGACCATGCCGTTGCTGAAGGAATGAAATATGAAATTCTACGGCGGACTGCTTCGACAGTGCAGATGCGTGAAGGTTTGCCGGGGAACGTGTTTGCTCGCGCAGGTTACGCGCAATTGGAATCGCTAAACATGGTAGGCAGACCTGGGTAGACCTTATTATTAGGTTGTTGCATTCGAGATGACCGTTTTTCACATTTGAAACTTCCCGTCTTTGTAGTTCAGTTTTTCCACGGCAGATGGCGTTGAAGTTGTACAATATGAAAAGTACATATCTCGTACATGAATTTCCGTGTACAAGTTTATTGATATTGTACAGTGTACGCGATTCAAAATCGATTTTCCAAATCTGGAACATGAGCCTCGTGATCATAAGCCTGCAGCTATTCAAGATTCAGGTTTAAAAGAGATAGTCGAAAGGGATTCGCGTCTAACTGTTCGGTAAATCGCGGAGAGAACTAATATATTAGGGATACCCATAATTATTTGCAAAGAATTTGTTTTGCCTTTAGGTCTGTACCGATCGTTGAAGAGGAAACACGTATTCTTTTACAGTTTTCGGAAAAGCAGCCTGTGTTCAAAATATTCTAAAAAGTATTGTATAATTTTTTTTGCAACCCTGTAATAAAATGGCGGCGTCCGAGTAACGGTAACCAACGGTAACAGCAAAGAAAAGTTGCGATGTTTATGGAGATGTATTGAAGGTCAACAAGTATCAACGTTGGTTCAGGAGGTGAACGGAGGACGGAGGTCAACGTTGCTGCTGGTGATTATGATCTTTCTGACAAGCCTCGAGGTGGACGACCAGTTGAATTTGATAATGACACCCTAAAATCTCGAGTGGAAGCTGATCCAAAATTAAGTATACAAGAATTATCGAGAAGCCTTGGGTCCAGTATGGTCAACTATACAAACCTACACGAAATGGGAAAGGCATATAGGCAAGGAATATGGGTACCGATCTCAATTATGTGAGACCAACAAGAATATTCGTCGATCAATGTTGTCGCTGACAAAACCCGTGCGGTTGACATATATCGAGAATTCACTGTATTTTCTTGTGACCTTGTCGACCGCGCCGAACGTTGAAAAGGACAGCGTGTGTAAACACGGACCGAGGCAGTAGAGGGGATAGGCGAACTGACTAAGATCGTGCAGCTCCGTTCGGCTTAGATCAAACCTCCATATTGAATTGAATGAGCATCTAAACTTGATGGAATTCTGGAGTAAAGATAGCTCCTAGTGAAAAGGGTTAAAATATACTGGATCACAAAGGGTTCAATCTACTATCGGAGGTACAATAAAATTACTATGACAGTGACACAACCTTCACCCTGAATATCAATCCCCATTAGCCCCTAAGATAGATTGAACAAACTGATAAATTGCAATGACAAAAACGAGTGTAGATTGAACGTGAAACGTTAATAAATAAATTTGGAGAATTTAAAAATACTGTTCTCACTCAAATATTTTAAAAAGCGAAATAAATTTTTTGCCCATAAAGCAGACTAGTAATAACAATTGAAAGCTTACCAGTTCAAAGAAAACCTCATGGTCTCATCACCAGCGATGACACTCGGTTCAACGCGTTTCACCTTCACGGTTATGAATCCGCGGAGATGAAGATCACATCTGCGATGCAAATTAGCAAAGCGTCTGCAGAAACAGCAGCAGCAGCAGCAGCAGTGGTAGCAGCATCCACGGTGCAACAAGTACGACGAATCCTTAAATCAAATAGTCTTGCGCCCTGGAGACAAGGTAAATTCAATCAGCCGGGCCGACGGGATGATAACGGTTAACGTCGGCTCGCGTAAACGGGCGAAATTTATAGTATACCGGGTAATCGAGTTGCGGGATCGCGCCGAGTGCTCACCGTGAGATAGCACATTGCACTTCTCGTTCGGGTGCAATTAATCCGCGAAGCTGTGCGAAGTTCTACGAGGTTCCGCGCGGCTCTGCGGGGATAGGAGACGTCTTTCGTTTAACAGCACACGCACACACGGGACCGACATTCTTCCGTATGGAAATATAGGTCGTGTCCAGCGGTTAACGGAACGGCGTGACATTTTCCCGTGAAAAAATCAGAGCAAAGCGGGAGACCGATTCAGGGTCGACCAGGGGTATAAAAGCTGACGTTGCAGGGCTAATTGGCAGTAGAACAATTAGCTCTCTCTTTGGCAAACACGGAGGAAGAACCGTAGCAGCAACCATGAAGTTCTTGGTAAGAGTCGAAACTTCTTACTTCCATTTTTCTGTCTTAGGGTCCAAGACCCCGTAGATTCGCGATAAGGTAGAGCGACCATGTTACCGACAAAAATAGGCGAAAAATGGTTTCACGGGAGGAAAGTTTTCGTCCTTATATGAGAATATTTTTCGCTGGGAAAGGGCTCATTCGAAAGAGGAAGGTTCAATCTAACTCGCGCTGGTCATGAGCTGACGAGATTATGCAGATATTTGGCAATATAAGCGTTAGAAGTAGGCCAAAAATTGACGATGTGCATGCCGTGGAATGCAAGCATTTGTATGCCATTGGATGAGTTTTCTGGATGAAATGGTGGGTGGGGTAAGGGACCGAATTACTGTGGGGGCATTAATTACTGTGCCTATATCAATTATACTTATTTTTAAAGCATAATGAATGTTAAAAAAGAGATATTAAATTTGTTTCGCTAAAATCAGTTAATATTATATTTATGTTAGATATCTAATTTTTAATATTCATTATGCCTTATAAATAAGTAAAATTAATACAGGCACAGTAATTGGTATCTCCACAATAATTGGGTCCCTTATTTTGTCTTGACTCTCTGGGAAATAAAACCAAAAACTCCCGTTTCTTGCGTCAGAATTCCTAATACAGTGAATTCTCGATATATGTCAATAACACGGGTTTTGCCAAGGTCGTTTATCGTATAGGAGACATACCCGTGTTATGTTTACACTCCTCGACGTCCGAGGCCTCTCGAGCATCGTGGCCCTTCACGGGGTATACCCCGCGGTAGTGGGGATAATTCCGCGACTTTTATCATCCAGGCCTTGGCGACATATATAGAAAAATCACTGTATGCAGAGCAAAAAGTGTGACAAGTTTAGTCACAGATCTAAGACCCGTCGGATCAACACCAAGACGGATTTTAAGTCTGTGTTTGAAGTCACGTGACTACCCTTGGCCCTTAACCAACCCTTTCCGGTTCTTTGTGAACTATCCCGGTCTATCAGGACATTGGAGACTTGACATTTGAACCGGTGGTAGCTTATCTCGCTAATTTATGTTATTTTCAACAATGATGCTGGAGTTACATTAAACCGAATTTAATTAATGAACATAGCGCTTATACATAAAACGATGTACAATTTCATCACGAGATTAAACCTCGTATAATTCAATGGAAACGTCGAATATTCCATTGAATTGTTTCTCAAATAACAAAATCAACAACAGGGGAACTCGCATCGATTGTGCACTAAATAATTCCGTCCAGTCATTCAGTGATCAATCCAGCAATCCTCGATTGTTTCCGTTCAAAAATATCAGCTTAATTAAGAGTTTTTTGATGGTGAGGAATTTCTCGAACTACACGCATCATTTTCAACGAAGCTCGTATTCAGACTCTGCGCTTGGCTTCAAGCCTTTCACTCGTACGCTGTCTAGTGCAAGTAAAATGATGTACGTGCATCCTGCATCGTGCAACAACTAGTTTATGTTACTGTGCGTTCGGTTTGAGCTTGATACGCGTCTAACAATGGTGTAATGTTATTGCCCTCAGGCTATTTTCGCAGCGCTCGTATCGATCTGCTCTGCAGCTCCTAGCGGAGTTTGGGCTCCAGCCTTGGCAGGCGTAGCTGTTGCTGGACCTCATGTAGGCCCTGCGGTTGTTGCCGGTCCTGCAACTGGAGTTGTAAAGGTGGCAGGTCCTGTTGCCGGTCCGGCTGTAGTCACTGGGGCTGTCGCTGCTCCATCAGCTGTTGTTGGCTCTGTCGCTGGTCCTACTGTTGTTTCTCAACCCGGTCTTGGTGCTGTTGTCGTTGGTGAGTCCAGTGTCTCCCAACTTAACTGACCCCTAACTTACCTTTCTGTTTTTATCGTGGTGCTAATCATTCACTACAGGTGCCCCGACCCCACTGGGATCAGTGGTGGGTGCATACCTACTAAGTCCACCACGGTGACCTCCCCGAGCTAACGGGAAAGGGTGGGGCGCTAGAAACTCGTAATCGAAATCAACTCACGCTGCCCCCCTCCCAAACAGCAACATCCGGGGGGGGGGGAGGAAAGCTTCCCTCCTACCTAATCTAGTAGGACAACGCGCGGGTCACCCACCCGGAGTCCTCCACCCGGGGGACCGCTTAATTTAACTATGCCCTAACTCAGATGTCTCCTAGCTCAAATGTCCCCTGACTCAGATGTCCTCTAACTCAGATGTCCTCTAACTCAGATGTTCCCTAGCTCGAATGTCCCCTAACTTAACTGTTCCCTAACTCAACTGTCCTCTAACTCAACTGTCCCCCAACTCAACTGTCCCCTAACTCAACTGTCCCCTAACTCAACTGTCCCCTAACTCAACTGTCCCCAACTCAACTGTCCTCTCACTAAACTGTCCCCTAACTCAACGGTCCTCTAGCTCAAATGTCCCCTAACTCAGACGTCCCCTAACTCAGATGTCCCCAAGCTAAAATGACTCCTAACTCAACTGCCCCCTAACTCAACTGTTGCCAAACTCAACTGTCCCCTAACTTATCTCTTCCCCTTATTAATCATTCACAAAAGCCCCATTTTGCGTTTCTCCTACTATTTCTTGATGTGGATAAAATAAGCACCCTAATGGACGGTACATCGATTTCAACAATAATGAATGAACAATGTTTCAGGTGGAGGAGTCGTCGCACCTGGAGTAGTTGCAGCTGCACCCGCAGTCGTAGCTGCACCCGCGGCCACGGTCGTCGCTGGTCCAGTGACATCCGCGGTTGTTGCAGGTCCAGCAACGTCTGCAGTTGTTGCTGGTCCAGTTACCAAAACCGCCGTAATTGGCGCGTCTTCGTCGGCGGTAATTGCCGGAGGACATCCCTGGTAATTAACTAGGAGTAGCAAACCTCAAATCCCACGATATACCTCGTGCCTAACTCAGGCTCACAACTTCTGCGACCACGTATACTTTATCCACCGGTTTGAAATGGACTATGGTATCCCGAAACATTACGCTTGTATTTAAACACATATTTAAATATTTATAAACGATGAATAAACTGTATAAATAAACATCATTGTATCGTAACGTTCGCATCAGTTAATTTGCATAAAACCTGGAACTCCTGGGTGGTGGGGAACCCATAATTATTACCGCCAATGATTATTTTTAATAATTATTAACTCAGGACTATACAAACTTTCATGTAAAATACAATAAAAATTGCATTTAGTACAACATACAAGAGCTACCTTTATTTCTTTTTTTAATCATTTGTGTGAATCCAAAACAGTACAGTATTTTTAGATTTCTGGAATATTTTCATTATTTTAAATTTGATCTATCCATTATTTTCATAAATCAATAAAATTTGCAGTCTAATCATATATCAACCCTCAGATGACGGGAGGATTGGGCCCATTTTGGCCCAGAGTCGAAAACATAAGAAATTCTAATGATTCAGCGGTCAATTTAATTTTTCAGTTACTTACATTAAGTCTAATAAAAAAATTAACAATGCCTTAAAGAAGAGGGTTCAACAATGTATAAAAGAAAGTTCATTCATGAAAATTCGAATCAATCTATGGTCGTTATGTGAACATTATTACCATCCACTGTCCAAGGTCTTTTTCAAAGACCTCCACCTCATTGATTACTATGTCTAGAAATATTAATATTTCTCGATGAAATTTCGAGGAATATCACTTTTAGATGTGTGCCATAAAATGGACATAAAAATGTTTAATGAAAACTCGAATCGCAATTGAGAAAAATGCCCCCAAAAAATGATCTCTGAGACAAATCCTCAATTTCCTGTTCAACAGGCGAATGTGAAATTTTGACGGGTCGTTTCCCAAATTAGCCGAAACATATTAATTGCGCGCATCGTTTCCGCCAGCCTGAGGACTCAACCTTGCGGAATTTGTCCCGGAACGTACGCTCGATACATTACGAATCAGCAGCCGAGCGAATCTCGTGGGCTAACCGTGTTCTCCCACACAAAAAGGCACGTACGAATAATTTTGCAACTGCACACGATTTGCGACGGGGAGGGCTAACGCGCTTAGACAACTCCCGTTAGGATCCCTCTCATGAATATTTCATCGCGTACCTCTCTGCCCCTGTGGAGCAAAGTGGGGGGAGAAGCAACAGAAAGAAGAGTAAAAGAAGGGGACGCGGTTAGGCGAGTTAGCACCTGTGCGCGCACCGTTCCATTGCGTTACCCACGCGAGAAACAACGAAACACTCGACACGGGGAGAGGTGGACAGGTAACAATACAGGGACGCAATTATGCAGTCATAATTGGTTCACTGTCAAGTACGACGTTCGACATGCTCGCCGACGACGGCTGATAAATGATCGTCTCCGTTGATAGCGAGCCACGGTAGTCGCGGTTATGAGAGTGGAACGGATTTTCTTCTCAAGGATACCTAACTGTTCAGACAGATGTCAGCTATGATAATCGGTGGCGCAATCCGAGATATCAGCTGCGCGGAAATGTCCAGCAAATATTTCTGCTCGGATACTGGACGTAGCTTGGCAGAGAGTATTATTCTGGGGCTATCAGGTTCCGTTAGATATCAAATGGATGTCCACTCAACGTTGAAACAAGGCAACGCACTTTCTCTTTCATAGGTGTCCCGATATATTAACACGTTGAGTGCCGAAAATCCACTCTGAACATTCCCACAGAATCAAAGCGATTTAATTAATACAGTCGACATTGTTCTTGATAATAGCATTGCAATTGGCTCAAAAATCATGTGCACAGAGTGTCTCAGGTAAATAGGATCATCTAAAATTATCCGCTTTCCTTCAATCATTTCTCAAGTTAATTTTTTTACAATACTTCGAGGTAATCGATATTTCTTTTGAAGGCACCTTATGTTTTTAATTAGATATTGTTACAGAGCATGAAAAAACGAATCCAACGACTACCAGAACCATACCATTACGATCATTCGTTCTCGAGATATTCGTAACTCAAAATCGTGTCTCATTTATTATGTAATTTTTCAGACACGAATATCTCGAGATTGAATGATCGTAATGATAGGTTTATGGTAGTCGTTGGATTCGTCTTTTCATGCTCCAGAAGTATATCAACGAATATATATAGGGTGTCTATACCTCGAGATGAGCTTGTGTATTTTCGAAGAATCGTAACAGATTTAAAATCGTTAGCTTAATTCTACAAAATGCAGCAAATTTGAAACGTAGCAAACCGTGTGGAAAATCATTTAAGATGTGTGGAAATGGAAATACGGGGAACAATTTCAATGGGCCGAATTAGTTGCAGCGTAAATTGAACGTATCACGAGCACCCAGGGCCAGTTAAACCCAGCCGATTAATTGAGCCCTATTTTGCCCCTTAAACACGCCGAACAACACAGTATATACTGTGGGAAATTAGCGTGACGCGACACAATCAAACGTTCTAGTTATGTCGCGTGCCGACGCGCAATATTGTTCAGGGCACCATGATGGTACTCTCTCTCTCTCTTTCTCTCTCTCTCTCTCTCTCTCTCTCTCTCTCCGTATATACTTGCAGTGGTGAAAACCCTCTGATTCGCGGACCAAACTATATTCGCGCTTAATTCTCTGCTTGCGTGTCCACACTACCAACATAACGCACGCTAGCGATCCATCGAGCGGATCGTTTACGAAGATCCGTTTGCGGTTGGAATTAACGTGCTAATTGTTTCAGCTACCTAATTATGGTCGGCCCTTGTCGTTTGACACATTCGTACCTCGCAACGAGATATCATCTCTGACGCCTGACAATTCGGGTTTCAGATGGGGACATTTATGACAAAAATGATGAAGTCGAATACGAAATTGACGGACTAACTGTACTAATTATTTTCGACTTTTCAAGATGATCGAAAGAGGAAATACATTTTCAATTTAACTTTGGTATCTTACAAAATTGTGAATATCTATTGATATATGTATACACGGTGTTCATTTGAAAACTTTCCAGCCGAATACCTCGAAAAGTATGAAAGATATTAAAAAAGTGTAAAACACGTGTCCAAGGATTTTGAGGAGGAAAGAGGGGGGCAATATCAGTTTTTTATTTGGGTGGCGTTTTCAAGGTCATTTGAAGGTCAACTTTGTTGTTTCATGTGGAAAGCTATGTTTTTGGCCTGATTTTGTGCAAACCTATGAACACCCTGTATGTATCGATATATGTATTGTGAATACAAAATAATTTCCATCACATTTGCTATGCAATTTTATCTGTGAAGGATGTTTTTGAAATTAACGCTGCTGGCAAACGGGTTAATAAAAATTCAAGGGACCCGATTCTTGCTGATCTGGTTTTTCATTTTCGCGGATTTTGTTCGATATAATGACGGCATATTCTTCGCACGATTGCAAAGCCCGTCAACAATGGGGACGCAAGTTCTGGAGGAACAGGGTCAGAAAGTTCTCTATAATTGATGTCGTTTGATACAAAGAGCAGAAACGAAGCATTGAAAGAGCCTGGGCAAATATTCTTCAAACGGTGCCACTTCCACGAACTCGTCACAAAAGGCGGAACTTTTCAATATCTCCAGTTCGTCGTGGCTTGTGAAGCCATTTCCGACGGACCCGAGGGACTCTGATCGTTTTGCGACCCGATGGGATGGAAGGCGTGAACTCGAGCAGGAACCTCTCGTTGACAGGGGTAATTTCGAATGGGGCGGTCGAACTACCTCCAATTTCACTTCCTTCCGACGAAAACGTGACGCTAATAAAGTCATCAGACCCAGACCCTGGCCGAAAAACGACTCGTTATTGCTGAACGGCATTAATATCAAGCGCGCAAATTAATTCGTAAGTATGTTGACCCTCGGGAATTTCAACTCGTTCAAACGATCAATAAATTAAAACGCAATTGACGGAGTTGTCGCATAAAAATCATTGCGGTGATCAAGTTCGGCCGGACTAGTGTACACTCCCAAAGAAAAAGA
>CM052114.1:4347635-4364156 GCA_028454245.1 Halictus quadricinctus | reverse complement strand
ATCTCCACCCGAAAAAAAATTATGTATGTACACCACGTAACGACTTACTATTGCAAAAAATGTAGAAATTATTCAGGTGGCTTCTCATAGGTGTCCTTGAATTGTCGAAGTTGCAATATCTCCCCCCCCCCCCCCCAAAACGAACCGTTCACAAAATTGTTCGAATTGCTCGATCCGAAAGCGATGCAAAAGAAATTTCCCACGTGTTTCCATAACGTGCATTACGTTGAACGTCCAGAATCCGGCGTTCCAGTGCACGCGTGCCCGTACGGGTTCTAATAGGAGAAAAGTTTTTCAATTACGAACAGCAAATGCCGATTCATGGCCAAAACTGGAAGCAGAGGACGAGGAAAGAACCGGTGCAATTTCGGAGCGGAAAATTTACAAAGACAAAAACTGCGCGCATTGTAATTGGAAAAGGTACTGAAAAGGATTTAATTGAACTGGCCTGCGAATTCGATTTTCCGTTGCGAAGCAAGCGACGCGACGACGCCGACGCGACGGTCACGCGAAATGGGAAAAAATTCGCTTCAGTTCTTCCGAGTGAAAATGATATCGACGAGCAAGTTACATCAACGGAATATTAAATCCGGGGATTATACGTTTGAGGGAGGTCCGCGGAGAGCAGCGGCGACGGGAAGTCGCGCTTCTATATACAGGGTGGTCCACGCAACTTGCACACCTATATAACTTCCAAAGGATGCGTTGCACGAAAAAGTTTTCCAAGTTGCATGGTCTGAAGGGGAACTTATTTTTTTTACAGGTGAAATTGTTTCGGAGATTTGAAGGTCGACTTTGTTTTCTAATAAATGAAATACTATATTTTTTATACCAAAATATGGAAGAATGTCGAATTCTGAGTAAAAAAGTATTGACCTTCATTAGCCCCAAACTTTATAATTAACGAGTAATTTCACTTTATTTCCTGGAAAATTTTCTTACAATGAAAAGAAAAATCATTCAATTTTCTTTTTATTTTTCTAACCTGATAATACGCGAAGAAAATTTTTAGGAAATAAAGTAGTTTAGTAGTTTAATTTTCTTGCAAAGAAAAAAAGAATCATTTGATTTCCTTTTTATTTTTCTAACCTGATATTACGCGAAGAAAATTTTCAGGAAATAAAGTGAGATTACTCGTTAATTATTAGGTTTAGGGCTAATGAAGGTCAATACTTTTCTACTCAGAATTCGACATTCTTCCATATTTTGGTATAAAAAATATAGTATTTCATTTAAAATAACAAAGTCGACCTTCAAATCTCCGAAACACTTCCACCTGTAAAAAAAAACAAGTACACTAAATTGTGTACCCCTTGAGACCATGCAACTTCTGTATACAAAACTTTTTCGTGCAACGCATCCGTTGCAAGTTATATAGGTGTGCATGTTGCGTGGACCACCCTGTATAAATCAAAACGAAACGGTTGAAATTCGGCGCGGGGAACGGTCCAATAAAGCATCTGAAAACGTTTTCATATCCGCTTCGGATCGCTCGGGCGCGCACGCGTCTCCGCTGTCCGTTTCTCCAACGGGGGGGGGGGGGGGGGGGTATCATGAATTTTCTTCGAGTTTTAATTGAATCTCGTACAATCTTTTTTATCACCGAGAGCCGATGGCCAGATGAGATTTCAGCCGGCGAATCGTTTCAGGGTGGAGAGCAGGCAATCTGGGATCAGACGTGGCCGAAGGAAACCCGTTATTTGCATGCCGCGTCTCTGGGGGGATTCCAACGGATACCCCATCGTTGCTTGAGTAATCAAAAAACGTCTTGACTCTCGTGCAATCCGACCGTCCCCCCCTCTCCCCCACCAAGACGTCGCCTTCTTTTCTCCTTTGTGGACTTTTTCTTTTTTTCCCCCTCCCCCTCCCCACTCCCCTCGGTTCCTCGTCCTTTGATTCCGCGCTCTCCTCGAGGAAATCCATGCCGGCTACCTTCCATCCGAGTACATCTCTCGAAACGCACAATGATAGATCGACGCGTGAAACAACTCGCCGGGGTCTCTAAAGATTGAGGATGATGAAGCGAGACGGGCCCGGGATGGGATTAAAGAAGATGCCGTTGAGTTCGTTCCGTCTTGTATTTTTCTGACGTCTGATACATTAACCAGTGATGAAATGAATTTATTAATTCGGACGAGAAATTCGATCTCCCATTTCTGAGGGACGTAGCACTCAAATCGTCGACACTATCTGCGTAATTGTTAGACCGCGGATCTTTATGCAGAATTACAATTGTCTGCACCGATTGCATTCTCGTGATAATTCTGTCGGTGATCATGAAAGCGAAGCCAAAATGCCAAACAAATACAGCCTCGTGCTTATGTATTCCATCGATCGATTTTACTAATGATTGTTTAAGGAAGTGGTAAAACATATATTTCATATTATAGCTGAACTTCACTTTCTGGGACCAAGGATTTTTAACGTTTTTTCATTTAATCCTGTAGATCTTGACGAGAAATTTCCAAAAAACGAAGTTTTAAGGCGAGGAATTCGCTGGTTCAAAAGTTATGCGTGTTTATAGTTGAACGATTACACGAGCGACTGCAGTTACTTGCAGCATGAACGGAAAATCCGTAGATACGAGCTCCCCGCTTAACATGTTAAAATTGCTTAACTTTAGACACGCATAATTTTTGAACCAGTGAATTCCTCGCATTAATACTTCGCTTTTGACATTTTCTCGTCGAGATCTACATAAATATTATACAAAAAAAGTTAAAAATCTTTGGTCCCAGAAGGTGAAGTTTAACTCATATTATTATATATTACTATAGTAAAATATGTTTTACCAAATCAAACGCAAGAATGAATCCAAGACGGTGGTTATGGCTTTAATTCGCTTCACGGGAACGAAAAATCAAGTAATGTTTGTAGATTTGAAAATAATTATGGTGACTAACCGAAATGGTGAGTGGTACAGTTTATGCTCCCCGAAATCAATTTTGTCCTGTGTTAATACTGTTCCACCCACGCTATATCACAACTGTAAGGATGAAGAAATTATAGTCGCGAATACGCGCAGAAGATGGTCGAGTCGATGCTCTTTCCGACGCATTTTGTCCGATCTCGATATCTCGATCCGTTCTCGAGATATAAGCGATCAAATGTTGTCGCGTGAGATGAATGGAGTGGGGGGGGGTTCATTCATAAATCGAAATAGTAAATAGTAGAAACTGACCTGCCTCAACTCACGGTGCGTAGGGGTAGGTCAGTGACAAGCGAGAGAGAGAGAAAGGCATACTGTGCGAAAGAGAAAGAGATAGTCAAATATCAAAAATTACATTTGTCTTTACACGACGATATCTCGGGAACCAAGCGTCGTATCGTAATGCGACAAAAACGATTTTAAAGCGCAAGCTTCTCGCCCTCTAACAGTTCGAGGTTCGTTAACATAGCACAAGCAGTTTCAAAGTTACAACAATTTAAATATCGACTAATTTCAATACGATTTCCCTTGTGCGTTTCGTGCACTTAAACGGATTCAATTGAATGAATATGCTTGATTTAATACTAGTTGATATATTTTTCAATGAAAATATTGTTTATAACTATTTCATCCACTGTCTGAATACTCTGTGACAATTAACTTTATTACATTTTTTTCAATCCTTATGTCAATAACCTGCGTATAACTCACCTCGCTACATTTGGCAAATGTGATTGTAGTTTTATTGCTAAAAAACTTCAAAGATGAAAGCATCAAAGTAGTCTCAAATTCTAAAAGCACCGTCGTGACTATTAATCCTTTAGACGCCAGGGACGCGTTCACGCGCTGTGTATTGCCGGCAGCACAGTACAACCTACACATAAAACCTCGTTCGTATACATACATCCCACTCTCAACTTGAATTAATTAATGCAAAGTGACCCTTTGTGGGGGACACCGTGTTTTCATACATAGAATACGAAGGGAAACTTTTAAATTAGTCAATGCTTTCATGCATTCTTCTCGAAAAAATAATTACATTCATTTTATTCTGCTATTGAGCCTTTCCCTCGCATACAACGAATTTCGTTAAAACAGTCTATTACACATACGTATTAAATAAACTCTTCACGGTAATTAGTAGCGATTTAGTCGACAAATAAATACTGTCACTATCGATAAAATGATTTCGACAAAAATTGTTTACGTGCAATGCAAAAACCTAAGAGAAAGAAAGAAGGATTATTAACTTCAAACATTGTAAATCAAAATAAAATCTCCCGATATATATATTCAAGGCACATCTCGATTTTTCAATAAAGCCAGAAGGTGTAAAAATAAAACCTAACCGACATTTTTACCCGTAAAATCCTCTTGGAAAAATTCACATTACGATTCGTGGACACGCTCGCGCTTCGTTCCTCTCTCGAAATTATCCAATAAAATTACAAACCCATATAAACATTCCAACAGTCCAGTCATAATCTACGGATCCAATGCCGGAGTCATGAGATTTAACAATTTCTCGCAGAACGGAACGCTTCAATTTTCCCTCTGATCCGTCCTCTCGTCTGATTCGCCTAACTCGACCCGGCCGAGGGCAAATTAAAGAAAAACACGACATTTCCATCGAATCGACAGCAAACGACGACGATGATGTGCCAGGACCAACTAACCCAGATGGTTTTCTCTCTCTTTGTTACAGATACTGCAGCTACAGATGAACGATTACAGATACCACTACATGTTCACCACGTTCGTAAGTATTATTCGTTTCCTTTATACGCCCGAGTTCAGAGCGATGAAAATTAAGAGTGGGCAACGTGGTAGGAGGCTAATGAAGCTCGTTTTAATGCAGTCCGTGAAAGTTCGACGCTTGTGCGCCCGTTGCCTTTTAATCTGGATGCGAATTAGAATGGCTGCGGGACTCTAACTGTACCTACGGCAAATTAGGCTTCAGATTTCCGTTCGGCCAGCCACCAAAATCCTATTTCGATGGGAAAGTAACCCTTATCAAATATCAAATACGAGAATTAAATTTTTTAATTATTTCTGTCTAAGTGTGCGTGTCCAGTTTTGGACACGTGTCTACTCTTAAATGCTATCGGAGAGTTATTGTTATTCCTTTATTTATTATTTTATATTATTGTTATTCCTTTCGTGCAAAATAGAGCACTGACGAGCTTGACTCTCGGAAATAACTCGCGACAGTTTTACTCTCAAATGGACACGCACCCTTGAGGTTGATTAGGCTTTTGTTACCCTCTGATATTCAACGCAAACATTTGAAATGGTTTGCAATGCGATCGTGCTGCGTCGAATTAAAAAATGATTGCAATAAATATCAGCATTTAAAAATTCAAGTCAGGGACCAAAAATAACAGTTATTTTTCTACGATAAAAATCATAAATAAAATGTTGATTATTAATGAAATTCAAGATAATCTCCACAAAATATAGAGACAAAATTCGAAGACCAAAATGATTGAAAAATATCGACTTTTATATTTTTTGGTTACAAATAACAGTTATTAGTGTCGAAAAAATTGGATCCTCCTCGATAACTGTTATTGATCAAGAGAAGCGGTTTCGATTGCTCAAAGCAGTTATCGAAATAAATTTCTCTTATTGATAACTTTTATGATCGATCGAAATGAATTTCTCCCAACGGTAACATTTACCCACAAGAGAACAATTTTTCGGATACTTATAATTCTTATTTGTAACCAATACGATTTTAGTCGATGAAATATTTGTTATTCTTATTTTTTCTTTTTCGTTAGAACAGTTATGGTCCCTGATTAAAATCAGTCTGTACAATCACGTTCTGGCGGTGCCACACTCAGGAATGAAAAGTAACATAATCCCAATATTAAAATGCGGAACCGTTGCTCAGTATTATATCTCCGGTCTATGCATTTATGCAAAATATCTAGTACACAGAAAATTTCAGATGCCGTTGTGTCAACTTCTGGCTGTGCGACATTAAGAAATTGAATTTCTGTTTGTAATTCATGGTTCGGTGAACCAGTCTTATGGAAATGCGTGTTTGCGCAAACATCCACGGTCTATTACAACGTTGGCCTGGGGCTGGCAGCTATCTATCATCACATCATCACGAACCTACCGACAGTTATTTCGTTAGTTTATCCCCTACGAATCACTATCAATTTAAAAATATTAATGGATGAGAAAATGTTGGATTTTTCATATCTAATTTATATATAAGCAAAAATAATCTCTGTGTTGAGAAACACTTTAGAGTGCCAGGAACGCGGAGCCTGATTATTATCCTTAGCAATGGGTCTCTGGCAGTACCCCGACTCTTAAGGCCCAGGCCTTTTCCTTTCTTTTCGTTTCTGGTTTCAAACCTAAGCAACGGTTTTCCGTTGCACATTTTTAGTTAGTCTCGTCCAGAGTACCGAGGTATCAAGAGCTAAAGGAATCCTTCCGAGTCTCTCTGAATAAATTAGTTTTTATATTAACTGTGTGTTTATTATAATAAACCCCATATCGCAACAGAAAAGCTTATAAAATCGCTAAATTACTTTTCCTCGAAAGTGCTCAGCTTTTCTAATCTGTATGGACAACATGATTTTCCTAACCTCAAACCTAACCTAGCACGGACCGCTATAATGATAGAGTTGAAGAAAAACATTCTTCCCGTTGAACAATTACGGTGAACCAGTTCCTTAATCTCGCCGACATCATAGTCTTCGATCTAGAGGGTGGTTAGCCTAGAGGTAGCCGTTCAGAAATGATTTATAATTACCGTGGGATGATGCACGGCTCTAGCTGGGGATCGTTAAAGTAAATAATGTGGATTTCAACAGGGTCAGCGAGTCGCGCAAGCTGCGCCGCGGGGAGTCAGGTCGACAGATAAAGCTCGCTTCCGGTCCGTAGCAGCTAGCCGGCCAGGGCCTTCGCTCCGCTCTTTTTGGCTTTTCCTTTCCTGTCCCGACCGCGTTATTTCCCTCTCGAATTGTGATATCGTCGCAGGAAGTCCCCGGCAAGTGATTTATTCGGGCCGGGGCAGTTATGTTTATGCAGCGCGTGCCGAAATCGACCGACGAGAACGCGACCAGTGCTGTGCGAGAACCGCGTGGCGTATATTCTCCGCCGCGATAAAGTCTCAGCGTTCTATTTTTCCCAGGGCAGAAAATTGTTTTTCTTCGAATCCCGTGCTGCGCGGACTTGCCGATTTATTCTCGCGTTTTTCGGCGATCGCTTCGGTTGCGGTGTCGTTCACGGAAAAACAACGATCTGCGTTGTATTAGTCCGTCGTGTTTGGTGCACGAATTAATTGGAGACACTGGTGCAAATACTAAGTGCAGTTATTAGTAGAAATCTATGTCAAACGTCACCTTTTGGGACCAAAAATTTTGCACTTCTTTTCATACGGTCACTTTGATTTTGACGAGAAAACTCCAAAAATGCAAGTTTTGAAGCGCGGAGGCGACTCGTGCGAAAGTTATACGCGTGCAAGGTTCTGCGATTCCAAGCGTTTTCGACGAGCAAGGGCGCCGCCATGTTGGTGTGTGCGTCACGCGAGTTGCAATCGTGGTCCGGGCGGCCTAATCCTGACGAATCTCCTCGCGACGGTGTCCAATGAAAAATTAATTTGTCCTAAAAATCGTTCGACTTTAAACTCTTATAACTTTTGAACCAGTGAATTCCTCACATTCAAACTTGCATTTCATGGAGTTTTCTCGTCGAAATCTGCAGGATTGTATAAAAAAGAGTGCAAAATTTTTGGTCCCAGAAAGTGAAATTCGCCCGAAAATTGTACTTGTTCAAGTTCTATGCATTTTTACAGATTGTGATCAGTAGACTGTGGATCTCTGGGATCCAAATAGAAACACACTTCTCTTCTCAGTGGTTTTATTGCATAAAAAACGTATTGACACTCTCATATTTTTTTAATCTCTCCACTGTTCGAAATTTAAGTATTTGAATGATGAAATCCTCGTTTCAATTGTCCAACTCGTTGAAACGATTCGAAAAAATGCAGAGAACCTCATAAAACACTTGTTTTTTCTTCCGCAAATGGGATCATTATATCAATCGCTCCAATATTTATCGCAGCGTCCGGTGTCCAGGGTTTTATAACGCGATTTCCGGGACAGCATTTTAATTATGAGAGGCGTGGCGGCTATCAATCGCGGAACGTTTTATTCCCGGAATAACCTGATTCACGCGTTCCGACGGGCGTTAATACGTGAAACGTTCTGCTTTCGCGGAAAATTTTGCGCCGGTTTTCCACGGGAGAGCGCGCACAGGCATTTTGCTCTCTCGCAAATGATCAACGTCGGAAACGGTGTTTTGAATTCCGAGAGTACCGAGCGGAGAAAGCGCGCGGCACATTGTGCTCTTTTCATACCGTGGAAAATATTCTCTGCTTTCAGGACATCGAAACGTTCGATCTCGAGGATTTCAAGTACAACAGCGTGAACATGACTGCGTTCCGTCTGGTGGACCTCGAAGAGCCAAAGGTGGCCGAAGTTCTACGGCAGATGGAACGCTTCCAGCCGGTTGGCCCCGCGATCCTCAACAAAACCGGAGTTATCCAGGTTCGTGGAAAGTTCAAGTAACTCTTAGGCATGCCTGCCCCCGGAAAACGCGGTTATCGGGAAACATGGGAACGTCCTGGAACCAGTTCCCAGTCTCGTTCGGCCAAATGGAAAATCATTTTCTGCGTTTACGCAAACTTTAGCTCTGCCAGCCTCTGAAACTGCAACCTCAAAGGTATCGCAATAAAATTGGATAATCACCAGACCCCTCTCAAAATCGAAGTAATTTATTGCATGAAAGAAAAAACGACTCAATACAATTTATCTATAATTATCTGTATAATTACTATAACAAGAAATTATGCAGTGCTTTATCAACAGTTTTGCAAAGTCGCACGCAGCTTTAAACACGCCTAACTGTTGAACCAATGAATTCCTCGCCTTGAAACTTCGATTTTTGGCATCCTCTCGTCAAGATCTACAGGATTATATAGTGAAAAGTTGAAAATTTCTGGGT
Organism: Halictus quadricinctus; assembly: GCA_028454245.1. NCBI lineage: Eukaryota > Metazoa > Arthropoda > Insecta > Hymenoptera > Halictidae > Halictus > Halictus quadricinctus. The sequence continues at coordinate 4,355,200 of CM052114.1, read as the reverse complement.
TTCCAAAGCGAAGTTTAACCTTGCGTTCACCATTATTCTAGTTACAGAGTTCTTTACGATGTCACAAATTACTATGCAACATGCTTTCGATTGAATTCGTTCGACTTCTTGGTCTGTTCGATGCAGGGTAATGGGAAACGTTTGTACCAGAAGAAAATGGACTCGAGTAGTCAAAAAACTTTTCACAGGAAGGGAAACGTATGTTCCAGGCAGAACCAGCTTTGGTGTACGACAGTGTGCAGGTTTTCGTGCACGGTTTGGCAGCGTTGGATCGCAGCCATGATTTGCGACCTGCTAATTTGTCCTGCGAGAAGGAAGAACCCTGGGACGATGGCCTGTCGCTGTACAACTATATTAATTCCGTACGTACGTTCTATAATTTATATCGATAGTTGAATCTCTAAATGTGTTCTTCTCGAAGCCATTTTTTCCGAAACGGTTACCACAATATATCAAGTTCCAGCCGATTGACTAGAAATTCTCAGAGAATCTTCAGCACGTACTCTGTTTGCACGAACTAAAATGTTAAAATCTGTCAATTTTTCTTATTTTTTTATCGGGCCAAAAGTCGAAAAATATTAAAAAATTGATAATTTGACTTCAACATTTCGCTACTTTGTAAATAATTCAGATTTTTAATTACTTTTTACGTGAGCCATAACTGCATTCGTACTGATTAATAAACAACTTCATTTATTTTGTTTCCAATCAACAGAAAGACTAGAATCATGACTACAGTCGATCCACGTTTCTCAAAACATACTCACACAATAAAATATATAGCTCATGCAATTTTGAATATTTGCACTTGAAAAAAATCGCACGTGTACTTTAGATACGAATAAAGATTTGTGCAAAATTCTAATGCAACAGGTTAAGTAGTTTCTCTGAAAAAAATTCCCCAAAATTAGCACATTTACCACTTAAGACCAGAGTACCCTCTCAAAACATGCTCTATAAAAAAATATATAACTCATGTGATATTGATTATTTTTACTTCAAAAAAATCACACGTGTACTTCAAATCTCCGTGAATGTACGTGTCAAATCCTACTGCTGAAGGTTTTATAGTTTCTTTGAAAAAATAATAATAATTCTTGCACCTCATTGTGTCAGAAGCACCTTAGTTAACCCAATTGCGTTCGTCGTCCATCGCGTGTTCCTAAGTATTCATAATTGAAAAATCAATTAATTAAAACATTAGAAGGTGACGTTTGTATATCGTTCACAATCGAATAATAAAATTCGCGTGCTATAGTTTTCCTCGGTATTGCGCGTAGGAAGAGGAGTGCAAGCACGCCGAAAATTTCTTCGCGGGCTCGTGGTTCGCTCGTATTCCGGCCCTCGTAACTTCCGTTTCGCGCGTTTCGAAAAGCCACGCGGCTCGTTTCGAGTCGGTTGATTAACGAGTCTACGGTGTGAGTTTTAGCGTGCGGAACCGGGTGAATGGAATCTCGGGTCGATCGGAATGCTCTCGGGCTGACCGTTCCTATTACGTTTCTCTCGTCGTTGCTTTTAATTCCTACGCGGGACTTTGATTGGGAAGGAAACGACCCGGGAATCAAAACACACCGCTGCTGCACCGCGAAATTCGACGTTCGAATTAAGTTTCCAATCTGCTAATTGAATTTCTTGATAGGAACAAGAACGAATGATCGTCAATAATTTAGATACGAATCAGAGCTTCGCGAGGGGCAAATAATTCGCGAACGCATAGGTCCCGATGTTTCCTTTTAATTAGAGAACCTGAGAATTTAACACAAAACTTCTTTCTTTCTAACTTCATTCTTAGCGTGTTAATGTTAACCTTTCAATTTAGCGACCGTTCAGTCGTGAATATGTGCAGAGACAAATTAAATTGGGGCACCTTAAAGAGCACGAATTATTTGTCGAGTTAAGAGGAGACTTTCGCAAAGCAATAACTCCGCCTCAGTCAACGTCAGCAGGATTCAAAATTTTCGATATATGTCGCCGAATCCTGCATGATAAATGACGCAGAATTATCCCCACTACTGTCGAGGAGTGTATCATAATACCGGTCGGGTATACTCGTGTTATGTTTATATAACATTTCTACGATAGGCACTGCATCAAAGAATATTAGGATTTCGTGGACAGCATTTGTCACCGAGAATTTGACATATAAAGTGTAGGACGAATATGTTTACACTCCTCGGGGACCAAGGCCACTCGAGTTTCGCTGTCTTTTTCCACGTTGGGTACTGCATCAAAGAATATTTGGATTTCGTGGTCAGCATTTGTCGCTGTGACTATGACATATAAAATGTAAGACGCATATGTGTACACTCCTCGGGGACCGAGGCCACTCGAGTTTCGCTGTCCTTTTCTACGTTCGATACTGCATCAAAGAATAGGAGGATCTCGTGGACAGCATTTTTCACCGTGACTTTGTCATATAAAATGTAGGACGAACATGTTTACACTCCTCGACGATCGAGCTCTCGGCGGTGAACATCGCTGTCCTTTTCTACGTTTGGCACTGCATCAAAAAATAGGAGGATCTCATGGACAGCATTTGTCACCGAGACTTTGACATATAAAGTGTAGGACGAATATGTTTATACTCCTCGGGGACCAAGGCCGCTCGAGTTTCGCAGTCTTTTTCCAGGTTCGGCACTGCATTGAAGAATATTAGGATTTCGTGGACAGCATTTGTCACCGTGACTTTGACATATAAAATGTAGGACAAATATGTTTAGACTCCTCGGCTATCGAGGACTCGACGGCGGGCATCGCTGTCCTCTTCTACGTTCGATACTGCATCAAAAAATAGTAGGATCTCGTGGACAGCATTTTTCGCTGTGACTTTGACATATAAAATGTAGGACGAATATGTTTACACTCCTCGGCTATCGAGGACTCGGTGGCAATCATCGCTGTCCTCTTCTACGATAGGTACTGCATCAAAGAATAGTAGGATCTCGTGCTCAGCATTTGTCGCTGTGACTTTGACATATAAAGTGTAGGACGAATATGTTTACACTCCTCGGGGACCGAGGCCACTCGAGTTTCGCTGTCTTTTTCCACGTTCGGCACTGCATCAAAGAATAGTAGGATCTCGTGGACAGCATTTGTCACCTTGACTTTGACATATAAACTGTAGGACGAATATGTTTACACTCCTCTGGGACCGAAGTCACTCGAGTTTCGCTGTCCTTTTCCACGTTCGGCACTGCATCAAAGAATATTAGGATTTCGTGGTCAGCATTTGTCACCGTGACTTTGACATATAAAATGTAGGACAAATATGTTTACACTCCTCGGCTATCGAGGACTCGGTGGCGATCATCGCTATCCTTTTCTACGTTCGGCGCGGATCAAAGGTGACTGCTGGAGGATGAACGTCATCAAGACCCGTGTTGCTGACATATATCGAGAATTTACTGTAGTTCGCATAAATGCGGATATTATGACAAAGCGACAGAATTATTTTAATCGAAAAAAGTGAGGTGTCTGAATAGCAATGATGTCAGACGAATTCACTCATCCAGTTAAAAGATTAACGACATCAAGACAGTCTCCGAGTTAGAAACTCCGATATTTCCCTCGTGAAGTGGTCGGAGGAGAAGAAGATTTTCACGCGGCAAATGCCATTATTCAAGGCAGACATTTTCCGAGGAGGTACCTCACAGTTTCTTCGCGCGGACGATTTATCTTTTTGCGCCTTTTGAGCGCAGTCAGCTTAAAAGTGTCTTTACCGATTTCCATCTGCTTAATTGCTTTCTGTGCCGCATAAATAAGAAACACACGTACAGTGATATACTTTCTTGTCTTCGAAGAAAGAGAGAGAGAGAGAGAGAGAGAAACAGAGACAGAGGGTACGAAGAAGTTCTAAATGGTGAGTCATATTCGAAGTGAGCTCCGGAGAATGAGCTCACCGGGCAGCTTCGTAAAAACCGCGTGGAACGATCGGCGAAGATGATGCGGGTCGTTAGTTGCACACGGCGCTGTGCGCGTGCGAAACGAAGAAGCGAAATTGCAAACGGCGAAGTCGAAACCGCGTATCAGTCTCTTGTTTACCAGGCCGCGAGTTGATACGATGTTTACTGTTTTCCAACCGGCCAGCCATTTTCCATTCACCGGTCTGAATCGGATCGATAACGGCGTTGAAAGTTCCGCTGCTCCGGGAGAATTTTGCGGACGTTGGTGGCCGCTGTTAGGCGAAAGTTCGCCAAATTAAAACATCATTAATAGACGACGGGTTTGATGCAGTCGTGCTGTAAATTAGTAGACGCAATTTAAAGGCAGATCAAAAGAATTTCAAGTTCCGGCATTTTAAAATGATTAATGGAACAATGCGATTTTTATGCGGTTCGCTGTAATCGATGCGAACAATTTTTATTTTGCACAAAAGTCCGCAGTCTAGTCATTAATGTGACAATGTCAGAATTATCCCCAGAAATCGCGTAAAATCGAAACAGTCATTCGTAATTTTTATTATTATTTTTTCTTGTTTTTTTTTCTTGACATTCTGAATGAAGTCCAGCAAGCGTGGGCAGTGTGAAATGACAATTTTGGAAGCCCAGCGTGATTTGGCTTGTGGTGGCGAAAGCGAGTGTGCAAGAAGTACATTTACGATAGTGCATGTTTTACGACGATCTAACACGAGAATAACGTGGTTACAGCCACTCAAAATTTATGATGTACTTACGAGAAGGAACCTGCAACGAAACATGCCAACGCGGGACTAAAAATGTATTTGTTCGATGTGTAATAACATCGGACCTGCAATTTTCTAAGTAAACCACTAAAAACCTTCCGGAAGATCCATGCAAATTTTTCAATGCATGTAAAGTCCATAAATGAAATGGGAAACTGAGAATAATAAAAGAATGAAAGTATTTTCTTCGCAGCCACAGTTTCCACTCGAGATCAATACAATTATAATAACTGTAGAAGAGCTAAACAAGTTATAATAAATATAATTAGTAGACTGCGGATTTTATGCATTTATGACAAAAATGGATAACCACAATTTAAAGTAGTGTACATATTAAAAAGATTTAAGGACATCAGCGTATTGGTTTCAACTTAATAAAATAATTGACAGAAGAAATCAATTTTTATTTCGCTCTTGTGTCTTGCAATCAACATTTTTGATTTTACATAAAGATCCGCAGTCTAATAATTGGTAAATATGCTTTTGTATTTCTTTAATTACAAAATTTCTCTGCTCTGATTCAGCAATCATAAACTGAAGAAGATGTAGATTGTACCAGCACATTATTATTTTTACTGGAATTATCAAAACTGAGTATGCCAATATTTCTTTTTGCCTTTTACCATTGATAACGAATTTGCGAAAATATTATCGGAGAGTCGTTGAATTATTGGAAACCGTGACACAATCAATATGGTAAAATGTTGGGTCATGTAATATTGAAATAGACGTCGTCAGTGCCCCTACAATAATGCATACTAATTGGTCTTTATGAGGAGGATATATTTTCCAAATGTGAAATATAACGCTGGTATAACGTTCATTATTCCGGGACGCCTTCGCGTATATTATTCGTATCACACATTCGGCTGTCCGTCGATAATAAATGCTTTTCGACCGCAATACGTACCGCTTTGTTGGTTTAATGGAATCGTTATTTGTGCATCATCAAAAGAGAAATGATTTTCCGAACACCGCGCCGCGTCAGGATAAAACGCGACACTCGTTGATTATACACTTCATGACGCTAGGCAAGCAAACTGAATGAATTAGAGTTGTGATAAATGTTTGATTTGTAGAGATAGATAAAAGTCGAGGATATTGTAAATGATCGTGCTCGAATGATTTTTTATCGCTAGGCTTGCAGAGCACCAGAAGTGACTATTTTGCATTACTTTATAAAAAATAACAAGAACGCGATGACCACATTTTTCATATACCCGAAGAAATAAATTTGCAAAATAATTTCTCATGTATGCATTTTAATAATTTTAAATTAAGAATATTAGAACCAGTCATTCTGACGCAAACCCAGTGTTAATAACGCAAACATGGGAGCAACGAAACAATTTGCGGAATAGTTACTGTAATTTTTAAAACTTTTCCAAAAGTTCTCTTCGCGAAATAGAACGCTTTCTATTGTTCACACATTTTCGTTTTGTTTCTGTAACATGTCGAATCGCTGTGCTACAATACTGCATTTTATTCAAGGGGGTATTTCGAGGGCATTTATGAACGAATTTTTTTCTGGAAAACTATTTACTATTCTACAAAGGGATATTGCACACACATTCGTGGGTATTTGAGGTGCATTCATGAGTTTTTTAACTTAGAAATCACCACAATTGCATGAGTTGTATATATTTTTATAGAGCATGTTTTAAGGGAGTATATTCTGACTTTGCGTGCCAAATTTGCCTCTTTTTTGGGATTTTTTTCCAGAAAAACTATTAAACCTTTTGAATTGGAATTTAACACACATATCTATAAATATTCGAAGTACATGTGTGATTTTTCTAAAGTAAAAATAATCTCAATTACATGAGTTTTATATATTTTTATAGAGCATGTTTTAGACGGTACCCTGGATTTGCCAATTGTTTACCGACTTTCGGAATTTTTGTTAGAATAAATATGAAACTTTTTACATTAACATCTTTTACACATACATTTGTGGAGGTTCGAAGTAAATGTTTGAATTTTTTCAAGTGAAATTAATCAAACTCACAGGAGGTACAAAATTGTTTACAGAGTATGTTTTGAAAAACATGGGTCGACGGTTGCCACGACTCCAATCTTTCCAAATTACCGGTTTAAAAAATAAGGAGAAAATAATAAAAGTTATACTTCCGTTTGTTATGGGGCTGCTCTGCTACAATCTCCCCCGCATAAAAATTGGTATTCGCATAAAGCTACCTGCTGGCAAATCAAATATTGGAAGAGCCTCAAAATAAGCATCGCGAACTTATTGCCGGAGCTATTCCCTGCTCGAGGAACGATAATAAACATGATTCCGGCACAGTCCTAGTTCCAGGAAGTCCCGGGATATTCGAGGAATTCAATTTATATATAATTTTACGATCATTTAAAAGTCCCGATAATATGGAGCCAGTATACTCCGAAAATTATTATTCCCCTACTCCCGTATCTGGGCCGATAAACCAATAATACTGAAGCTGCCCGTCGATCGTACCTATACACCGTAGTCTAGGGTTTGAATTATCAGGATTTCCGATATCAGGACCAGATATTGGAAGTCAAAGAATGGATGCTCTTACGCTACAACTCAGCACATAATGTGTGCACATACGCGATACATACACGGAGCAAGAGGAAACGCCAGATTAATGCAATTATTATGTAATTCCTGCAGCAACGAAATGCGGCCAGTCCTTGGTCCGGGTTAGGTACACCCACTCAAAATTTATTATGTGATTTCGAGAAGGTCCCTGAAACGAAACATCTCAACGTGGGTCCAAAATTTCTTTTGTAACAACGTCAGGCCTGAAATCTTCTAAATAGAACACTAGAGACCTGAAGAACTATGAAAATATTTCAGTAGATATATAATTCATGAATGAAATGGGAAATTAAATTTAACAAT
>CM052114.1:4335425-4347535 GCA_028454245.1 Halictus quadricinctus | reverse complement strand
CTTCTATAACTATATTACTTCTCAATGATAAAGTTTATATTTATTTATGTTTGTCTTGTTTTACCTTTTTATATAATAATTAATATAAATTGCCTCACTGCAGACTAGTACTGTATTATTTGTGGAAATGAGATGTTCTTCCACTCTTCAGGATTCCGTTTTAAATGTCTGGTTTAATTTGACCACTTTGTGGCAGAGGACGGTTGTTAATTAATTAAAGCACTTCCTCGTCTTATCGCGTTGTTCAGGAAGGTAGACAGTATCGGCCAGAGACGTAGACGCAGTAGAGTGAATCGAATGGAATCTGACAGATGATTTGCCAGAATAATGAACCCGGTCTCTTGTTATCGGGTAATTATGCATTAGCAAATCGTTACCGATCACGTCGTGATCCGATAATTAATAGGTTTCCTCGACTGTTAATCAGGTAACAGAACAGATTTAATTATCTATTGTTTGGAGGATCTTGACTGGCATGACAATTAAGTCCGATCACGAAACCGATGACGGCCGTACCGGATGACAGCCGAATGGAGATCACTGTCAGTGTGAAGAGGAATCGTACTTATTGTGCTGTACAACCATAACGTCCAGAACATGTTGCTTCTTTCATTCGGAATACTTCAAACAATGGCCACTGCGAATTTCTGTACAGAAACAGGAATCACGTAGACATTTTTTTTTAATAATTTTATTTTACTATAATATAATGCGTCAAATCTAATGACCACTGGAATTTTTATACGTTTAGGAGAAAAAATGAGTAGGAGGAATTTTAAACAATCGAAAGCATAGAAGAATCAGGATAAGGTAAGGGACCCCATTGCTGTGGGGGTACCAATTACTGTGGTTATATTAATTACACTTATTTTTAAAGCATAACGAATGTTGGGAAAGAGATATACAACATCTATATTAACTAATTTTAATTAAAAAATTCAATATCTCTTTTTTAATATTCTTTATGCTTTAAAAAGAAGTATAATTAATATATGCACAGTAATTGGTAGCCCGCAGTAATTGGTTCCGTTACCCTAGTATGTAATTTTCAACTGAAATTATTTCTATTTGACTCCTACGTTTTACAGTTGACAATTTTCATTTTGCATTCACAAGATCGCTTACAACTTGTAAAGAATTAGTATTGAATTCTCGCTTCTGAGAGAACAATTGAGAAAATGGGGTGGGAGAACTTACGTGATTTTGAAAATTTAAAATCTCTGGATCTCTTTTAGTTAATTATGAAAGTTGGTGGGAGTCTGTTTGTTAATGAGTAGGCTGCAGAGTTGATTGGAGATGTAAGATTTTTCTGCAGTTGATTGTGCATTAAATTGACCTCGAATTTAGGGTTACGAACACTTCTGTTCGCAGGCAGGCTTACACGGCCTAACCGGACATATCGAATTCAACGAAGGGAAACGAAATAATTTCAAATTGGACCTGCTGAAGTTGAAGAAAGAAGAGCTGGTGAAAGTAGGCGAGTGGAAGCCTGGATCTGGAGTTAATGTGACTGATGTTGGAGCTTTCTACGAGACCACGGCCACCAATATCACCCTAGTCGTTATGACAAGAGAGGTAATACTCAATTAACCCTTTGCACTCGAAGTTATTTTAACTCCAAAACAAAACATTTCTTCCGACCTAGAATATTACCCTTCGATATATATTTTTTTTTTCATGTTATACATAAGAAAATAGTGCAATTTACTCATGCAATACTGAAATGTTTAGTAATTTATTAAATACAAACAAAATTCACAATGTAAAAAATATTTTGAATAATGATACAGCAATTTTTGGTGGGGATATAATTCGTGGTGGGGATAAGCTCAATTTTATTCCGATATAAGACGACGCTTTTCATTTCGAAATAAGAACATCGCTGTTCTTCTTCATCCGAAATAAGACGAAAGACGGTCCCGAGTCATCGCCTTATATCGGAAGGAGAACTGTAGTGAAATATCGGTGTGGGTCAGAAATGACTCCGGCATAGAACTTGCAGGAGTCCAAGGGTTAATATCAATATTCGAGTTCCCGTATCACTGAACCAAATAATAATAGTGAAATAGGAGCTCCAATATTTGTCAAATAATTCATAATCTTTGTGATCGAATGCGGATCCCAAAGTTTATTGTGATAAACCAAAAAATTATTGTTATTCCTATAGGTACGTTCCCCATAATTTTATTGTCTAAAAAATTTATTGTTATTCCTATAGGTACGTTCAGAGCAACAAATGGTTAACTATTTGAACTTTTGATTTATTGACTAAAAACATTATATATTGATTTTATGGAACAGAATTTTATATTTTATTTAACATAATTTCCTAACAAGAAATTTTTTTACAAGAAGTTATATTTATTACTATCATCTTCACAGCCACGATTCAGTTTTCGTCACAAATCTTAACTTATGTATTTAGTAGTAACACTATTGAATACATTTTATTACGTTTTTAACTTAAAAATATTTGTCAATAAATTTCACCTTATATAGAAAAAAATAATTTCTTAAATTTCTTTGGACGAAATTTCATTGCGAATCTTATCGGTTTCTTCTGGTCGCTCATTTTTATCATTTTCATTATCTTGACTATTAAAATAAAATTAATAAAATTGATCAGTAAAAAGAAACATGTAACTTGCAGTTTAAAATATTAAAAATGATTCTTGTGAAAATATAGTTGTCATTATACTTACTCGACATTTTTCGCTTGAATAAGACCTACATTGACCTTTGCTGACCTTCAAAGACCTTAATGTTGCACCTCGTTGGATTAGTCTCAATAACCGCTATCAGAAAACAGGTATCAAAACATAGCATTCTATTAAAAAAAAAACAAAGGTGACCTTCACATCTCTGAAACGACTCCACCTAAGAAAAAAAGATCGACGCCATATTACAGGCCCTGTTGTCCCATGCATCTTTTGTTTCGAAAACTTTTCTGCTACTACTATACTAATGCTGAGACTACTAACTAATAGTTAGTGTCTCACCCTGTATAACTTTGTCCTTCTAAATTTGCTTTCTTTCTCTTATATCGTAACCAATTCTCTGAATTTCGTTTTCTTTTTTTTTATTTTGGCTCTGTTATGAACACATTGACTGTCATCATAACCTATAAGGTGACCGTTTGTTGACCCGAATGTTTACAATCGTTCTGACCGTTTGTTGCTCCGGGCGATTAGAAAATCTAAGTGGACAGCCATGTCTAAATCGAGCTGATCGTCTGTTGCTCTGAGCTCTTCAATTGCAATCAATGGAATTTTCTTTTTCGTTCAATTATGATCGTACGCTTCGAGACGTTCGTTCTGTGTAGTTTCCGAGGAGAGTGTACTTATCGAAGATTTGTTTCGCTAGGAAAAGGAAGCACACGTTGGCTCTCTCGATCGCTTTCAGTGTCCGAGTGATCCATCAGAAGGATTTTATCTGCCGCAGGAAAAACCGTACGTCATGGTGAAGGAAGACAAGAATCTGACGGGGAACGCGAGGTTCGAGGGCTTCTGCATCGATTTGCTCAAGTGGATCGCCGGCCAGGTCGGCTTCCAATACGCCATAAGATTGGTGCCCGATCACATGTATGGAGTCTACGACCCTGAAACCAAGGAGTGGAATGGCATCGTCCGGGAACTCATGGAAAAGGTAAGAGCACCCACACGAACGCGTACTGCACTCCCTTCGAATCAAAATTTGCAGACAATTTGACCATTAATCAAATACTTTACTTCTTTACTTCAATACTTTTCTTCTAGCAAATTTACCATTAATAAATTCATAGCTTAGATTCAGACCGATTAAGTTTACATAATAAATGACATGACGTGTCGCAAGTTTTAGGTTATTGCCGCGTATCGTACCTAGACCATAGTACAATTCTAAACGTCACCGTCACCGCCAAGCGTCGCCTCAATCGCACGCGGCACCACGTGACACGTCACGTGACCAGTCTACGGGCTTAGTGGAGGACATTTTAGAAAAAGAGTCCAGTTTTGGACTCTTCTGGCGACACTGGTTGGGAGAGATGCACCACATTTTGTTTTCTGTTTGTAAAAATTTTATTGAGAATAATTAAAAGTACAGGCAGGACACAGTTTAATTATTTATTTCAATCTCTTTAATAATATATGACGACGTTAAATGAGTAAAACTTTTACTTTAATATATTAATATGCTGTTTAAAATCGTAAAAGAGAAACCATTGTCACTATTTAATACTCATAGTTAAAACGATACCATAAAAAGGTAATAACTGGACTGCGGATTTTATGCATTTTTATGACCAAAAATTGACCAAACAGTAAAAACATTAGAAGAATTTAACAATACTATTATATTATTTCCAACCTATTAAACATATTACGAAAGAAAATAAATTTCTACTTCAATCCAGTTTGTTGCAATTCAGGAAGACAATTTTTATTTCGCATAAACATCCGCAGTTTAGTAATAACATTTGTACTAACCACTTACAAAAATATTTCATCAGGAGTTCAGAGCACTGAGAAGTTTTTAAGTTCATCGGTATGAGATTATTTACAAATGTTAACACTAAACCTACCACGGTCAAAATGACCGGTTTCATATTTTATAATTATTGAAACTGCAAAAATTCTTTTATGGAAAATAGTGGAATAAATTTCCTTGTCCAAGCATTTATCATTTTGAAAATTACGGACAATGTCAATAAAGATAGGGTTGTCATTTTTATAAGGCAATATTTACTATCGTTTAAAGTGATGTAAATGATAACAGAAAAACAGTTGAGAATCGTCCAGTGTTGCCACAACAAAAACTGGTGCATCTCACCCTATGGTGCGTCTCTCCCAGAGACAATAATAAATTTCGACTACTTTTGCAGCTCGAAGTCCCCACTTTTCATCGTTCATTTTTTCCTAGGATATTTTTGCATGATATGACAGGTGAGAAACTGGGACTGAGTAAAGCGAGACTGGGTTTATTATTGTATTATTCATTTTAACGAAATCGTCACGGTTTGAATAGAGGCAATTTCTGAAGAAAAATGTTGTAAAAATACTTCTGGGAATTGATGATAAACTACGCGTTCTGTAAGTGTGCCGGAAGGATTCCGAGCGGTAATAGAATACCAACGAGAAAAAGATCGTGTCGGATCATCGGGCAAAAATTGTATTAAATTCAGGCAGCGGGTGAATTACGCGGCGGGGCATAGAAATTGCGTATTTTTATCGCGGGAAACTCGTCCGCGGAAGAATGCGGTTTACAAATGAGAGGAGGATGGACAATTTTATATGCAAACCAGTCTTCCGGCGTTGTCACAATAAATTCATCTCGGATAGTATTTCATTATGCATACTACAAGGCCGCGGCGGGCATCTAATTTCGAGTTTTCTAGCGGGCAACAACATATTCGATATTCTGATTCATAGACCGTCGCGCAGATGTTGCCTCACTCGCTTCTGAATTCTAATACGATGCCGTTATTAAATTGCTATTTCTCTGGAACGATGTTTAACGTGTTTCGTCAACTGTTTTACCAACTTAATTCTTCCACGATTGTACACAACCTGTACGCTGTTTTAAATAAATAATCGAACGTTCAGAACATTTTTTAGATAATTAATAAAACGTTTTAGAAATTGTCAGAATAGAGACTGGATTTTATTAACCCTTTGCAGTCGAGAAGTGACCCTCAACACTTGGTTTGACCGCTCTTAAAAAAGCGATAACTTTTTTATTTAATATTGGACCATACGACTTAACTTTTTTGAAAAGTCAGAGCAATTAGTTTACTATATGAAGTGAACAAATTTTATCAAAGCTTGAAACTGGACGGGATTGTAGAGAAAATACCAAAAGTTGCATTTTACAACTTTTTGATGTGGGCCTATATTGAAAATTTGGAAAATGCGCTTTGTAAATCTGTATCAATTATACATATTCTGAAAATTTCATCAGTATTATGTAAAGATGGTAAAAATTGCAGTTTTTCGCGATTTCCATCCTCTAACTGCAATACAGTCTTTACTCGATATTTGTCACAACTTGTGGACATATATCGAGTAGACACTGTACATCTTACATCTTTCAATGCCTGTCGATTATTTTCCGCATTAACTGATTTCGATGAAACTTTCAGAATGCATATAATTGACACAAATCTACTTAACGCATTTTTTAATTTTCAATATAGGTCTACCCATAAAAGTTGTAACATGCAACATTTAGTATTTTCTCTACAATTCTGACCAATTGGAATTTTTGAAAAAAATTTTTAGCAAACTAATTGGTCCAATTTCTCAAAAAAGTTCATATCGTATGGTCCAATATTAAAAAAGTTATCGTTTTGTCAAAGAGTGATAAATTCGACCGGGTTAAAAACCTACAAATACAACTGAACAATAGTTAATTAATACCACATTTATATGTGCGATTGTGCTCCAGGGATTTTGCTAAATAATCACACCTGGTACGTTCGTTACAGGCTATTCGCAATAAATTAGTTGAAAAAAAAAAGAACGATCAGCGCGAAAAATACAAATGAACCAGCGCAGAGACACATACAGAAACCAAGAGTAATTGCAATGGAGAAACTGAGTGGACAAATCGATTTATGTGCTTCCACTGTGACGAAGCGACGCCAACGATGACAACAACAAAAAATGTGTCGGAAAAATATATATGGAAAAATTGATGAACCTCTTTTTCTTTTGTAGCGAGGAGAATTCTGGCCAACGAGTGCGGAAAATTAACGAACACAGAGACAAATCAACAATATTCTGTTTCACCTTGAATATACTTGTCACCTATAATTATAGAATCACCCTCGTTGTCTTGGTCCAGTTATTGTGTCCTTGGAAAGTGAAGACTCTGAGTGCTTCTGCCTATTACAGTGAATTCTCGATATATGTCAACAACACGGGTCTTGCCTGCATCGTGTATCGTCCAGGCTTCGTGGCCCTTCACGGGGTATACCCCGCGGTAGAGGGGATAATTTCGCGACGTTTATCATCCAGGCCTCGGCGACATATACAGGGTGTTCTACTACAAGTCGCAGAAAATTTAAGCAGCGGTTTTCCATGACAATAGAAGACGAAAATGAAGAGTAAAAAAATTGCGATTTTGGCTTCATTTAGCAGTAGACTGCGGATCTTTATGCAAAATAAAAATATTCTACTTCAATTTCAACAAACTGGAGTGCAATAGAAATTTATTTTCTTTCTCAATGTATTTCATGGGTCGAAAATAATGTAATAGTATTTTTAAATTCTTCTACTGTTTTTGCTGTTTTAAATTACACCTCTCCATTTTCGCTATAAATGCATAAAATCCGCAGTCGATTTATCAGTTATTATCAATTAAAAATCCGCCTAAAATGCGGCAACCCGACCAACAGAGGTGTACGTTGCTTACGTCATAAAGTTTACACGCCGAATTCTTGCCATGTGACTTCTTGGGAGGTACGCGGAGTATCTGTCACTTGTCACGTTACTGTCGCGCGTCATTGTGACGTAAGCAGCGTACACCTCTGTGGGTCAGGCTGCCGCATTTCAGGCGGATATTTAACTGATAATAACTAAAAAACGAAGCCGAAATCGCAATTTTTTTACTCTTTATTTTCGTCTTATATTGTCTTGCAGAATCACCCCCGAAATTTTCTGCCACCATCGAACACCCTGTACAGAGAAATCACTGTATTTTATTCAGAAGAATATTTTATTCACTGCAATTTAAAATAGCAGAACTATTAAAAGAATCTAGCAAATATAATAGTAATATTTAATAAATATTAGAAGAATACTGATATTATTTCCAAGTTATCAACATTATTAAAGAATGACTGAATTCTTCTCTTGAACGAAGATCCGCAGTCTATTAATTATAAACTGATTTTGTCACGTGATCCGAGTGCTGCGGAGTGTGATTCCTGGAACCTGATTCCGAGCGAAGTATCGCATGCTTCAAAGAGAGTCCAGGGAGAGGAGAGGTGATCTCCGGGTGGCATAAAAGTGAGAATCTGTGACAGAAAAGATTAGAACCGGATTTCCTTCAGGAAAAAGGAGCCGTGGAGGAGCCCTTGAGGCGCGAAGGATGCCGATAGCCCTCAGCGAGGTCGTATTTCGCGGCTGCTAACCGTAACGCCCGAGCATAGACGCAATGCCGGGGTGAATTCCGAAGATCAGCGGTTTATAAAAGATGCAAAGCAATCTGTCCCCCGTGAAAGGGTGTTCCCGCCTTAACCTAGAAACCAAGCGAAACCGTAAGCGGATCTTCCCGAAGGAAAGACGTCATTGCCGGGTGACCTACCGTTCCGCGTACGTCCGCATCTAAAAAATGCATTCGCTATTTTGCAAGGCAAACATTCCTCGAACTACCGGACCGAAACCGTGTCCCCGTGATTTTGCATGAGCCGACAAATATCGCATCTCAAGTATTAGTGTACCGAGACCCTTCGCCTGATGAACAAACCCTTTGGCAGATTAAACCATTGCACTGCTCGCGGGACAATGCAAATAAAGGAGAGCAGACATGCTCAGTTTAATTGTCGCACGACGCGAGGGGTGGAAAACCGAAGACGTGTTTCCTCTCGAAAATACTGCCAATTCGAGCGTCTCTAGAAACTTCTAGGAATTTTTTTCTTGAACGAAACTTACGCAGATTCGAAGATCGAAGTCTCCGCTTTACAACGCCATAAAAAAGCTTGGCATATGATTTTTTTCAACCGTTTTATTATGGTTTAAACGACTGGTGTACTTAACGACGATCTTATAACTTACATCGCTAAACTTGGTCCCCTTTTTTGTTCCGTGAAACAGTGAAAAAAAATCGTACATCAATTTTTCTGGTCTCGTTGTACAGAGGAGGCTTCAGTCTTTCAACTCATGGTAGATTCATTGATGAGAAAAATTTTTTAACATTTCTACAGAGGTTTGAATTTAGTATTTTTGGGAAAAGTGGGTCGTCGGTTTCTTTTTTGCGGCATCGTGCAAAAATATCTTAGAGAAAAACGAGTAACAACGTGTGCGAAAGTAGAGTTTGCAAGCTTTAAAATGAGTCCGAGTTTATTGCTGTGCGATTGTTTTTTGCGAAATTACGACCGGTTGAATATCGTCGATTTCTCGATAATCGGAAAGTTGTATATTCAAATGCGGTTACTGTTTTTTTAAACTATTTTCCGATATTGTTTGTCCGCAGAGAGCGGATCTGGCAGTCGCATCGATGACGATCAATTACGCTCGCGAGAGCGTGATAGATTTCACCAAGCCGTTCATGAATCTTGGTATTGGAATTCTGTTTAAGGTGAGTCGCTGTTATTCTGCACTTGTGCTCATCTTGGATAGTTCATAATTGTATTTAATCTACAATTTATAATTATAATAAACTGACTCGCAATTCCAAGCGGATTTTTACGCTTTCGTGCACTCTTCAAAAGTGCAATTATTTAAAATCCTACAATACTACTTTTTCTACTATTAGCAAATTACAAATTTTTTTATATTGTAAATTAGATATTAGTGTCTGTTTTAAGCATAACTTAGCAAACATCGGCTTGGAATTACGGAGTCAATAGATTAAGTCTGTATATAAGCACAATTATTTAATTCGAAACATCCCTGTGCCTACTCGTGATAAGACATTGACAACAAATCGGATTGATATAGAAAGAACTTAAAACAAATGCATCGATGAAAACTGTAACCTCACGTCGAGAACCTCGTTTTGCATTAACTATTGTAATACATCACAATTTTACTGTAACATATTAAAGTCTGCAATTCTAGGAAGAAAGAAAAATATGCTTTCATCTTCAATCGTGTGAGTAATCAAATTGTTCACCCTCAATTTTGACAAATCAATGATTGATTGCAAAAATTCGTCCAAAATTTTCTGGCACCCCAAAGACTTCTCGAGACCACAAGATCTACTTTAAATACCTCATGATCTCATTGACTTCACTATCGGCGATTTTGGTCTAATCGAAACATGTTGTAGTTCATGTGAAATTAGGGGGGGTTTAAGTCATGATTTTGCCGGTTTAGAATTTGTTTAAAAATTACAGGCCTCCGAAGTTTGCAATTTTTGTCCATTTTGGTGAAAATGGGCTTCACTTGTAAATTTTTATCTCAGGAACTATTTGTCTGATCGAGCTCAATTTTTTGTTAGTTTATTCAGAAAGGATTGGGCTATTGTCAAATAATTTTTTCAACCTCGATAAATAACTTTATAATGTCGAAAAACGTAAACGAATTCTTTTTTTGCGTTCTTTTCAATGAAGAGCTAAGGTTTTTCAAATTTTGAAAAAGATGAAGACTTGAAAATTGACTTCAAGGAATCTAATCATATTTTTTTCAAAATTTGAAAAACCTTGGCCCCTCAACGAAAAAAAAAACGCAAAAAAAGAATTCGTTTACGTTTTCCGACATTATAAAGTTAATTATCAAGGTTGAAAAAATTATTTTACAATAGCCCAATGCTTTTTGAATAAACCAAAAAAAAATTTAGCTCAATCAGATAAATAATTCCCGAGATAAAAATTCGTAAGTGAACCTCATTTTCAACAAAACGGTAAAAAATTGCAAACTTCGAAGGCCTGTAATTTTTAAACAAATTCTACACCGGCAAAATGATGACTTAAACCCCTCCTAATTTCACATGGACTACAACATATTCCAATTAGAACAAAATCGCCGATGTCAAAAAGAAAAGAAAAGAATGACTCAATATTATAGAAAATGATGGTACAACTATTATTCGAAACTTCTGTTTCATTCAAAATTCGAATTTTAGCAGTCAATCTAATAGATACAGGGACTTGAGTACGACAAATTCGACATTCGTCCTCGAAGGATTAATTGCAAACAGTGCACACCACTTTCCGAAGCAATCGGAAAATTTCCACAATATTGCCCACATAATTCCGCAACAATGTAATACGGTTACGCAGAGCGAGTGGATTAGAAGTGGTAATAGCAGGTCATTACTATGAACAATGGTGCAGAGTGTGAGAAGGGGAGGGGAGAAGAGAGAGAGAGAGAGAGAGAGAGAGAGAGAGAGAGAGAGGGAGAGGATGGGAGCTAGGGGATAGGGCACACACACGAGGTTCTCGATGAAACCGATTTACCAGCGGTAAAACATCCTCGCTGAGGACCCGTCATACGGCGGGCGAGAGGTACGGGATCCGTTTTAATTAAAATCGTAGCGTAACGTAATTTAGGTGCCATCCAGCCAGCCAACGCGGCTGTTCTCCTTCATGAACCCACTGGCCGTCGAGATCTGGCTGTACGTGCTGGCCGCGTACATGCTGGTAAGCTTCACCCTGTTCGTTATGGCCCGATTCAGCCCGTACGAGTGGAACAATCCACACCCGTGTCTGGCGGAGAGCGACGTCGTCGAAAACCAGTTTAGCGTCAGCAACAGTTTCTGGTTTATCACCGGCACATTCCTCCGTCAGGGCAGCGGGCTCAACCCCAAGGTACACTCTCCCCGCCGATGTCCTGCCACCTTTGTCGACAACCACGAACAAACCTCGGACCTAGTCGGTTTACCTTTCAAACCACTTTACTCACCTTCCCCCCTCCCCAAACTGGAAAGGGTGAAGCCGGATAAGCAGGTCAGAAATGTCCCCCTGCCCCCTCTCCCCAAACCAAATTGAATTTGCAATAGGCCATTCGATAGATTATCCAAAGAAAATGCTTTGTGCCAATTTTCAACCCCATATGTCCACACCAGGGGTAGTAATGGGGTGACAAGGAAAATCAGGTTTTTCCGTCATTTCTCCAATCCTCTTCAATTGAATATTCTGAAAAAATTCAGGAATATATTAGCTATCAGAATGCACATCTATGAATTTTTTCAGAATTTTTAGCGTCGAAACAGAATTTAAAGAAATAAAAGAAGATTTTGAAATGCCGATTTCTTAGCATATAATTTTTTCAGATTTTTTAATGTGGGTGCATTTATATTAGTTCAATGCAAAAATGGGTGCAGATAGTTTGAAGGCGTGCTGAAACAATTTCGAGCTATTCGTATGCCTCTGAAGAGGATTTTTCAAACATGTCTGACCATTTCGTGGCTTTTCTACTTGATACGAGCACAAACTCTATATAAAGACACACGAAAATGATTTTAAG
>CM052114.1:4315230-4330519 GCA_028454245.1 Halictus quadricinctus | reverse complement strand
GGGTACCGTACTGGTCGGCAGATAGCTTGCAAGCATTGTACGCGTCGGGTCACCCTCGAACCAAAGCCTTCTGCTCTGGTTCGGTTGTGTTTCTCTCTTTGAAAGAATCAGAGCCTTCTGCCTGATTTGTTTTTGATCTCCCGTGGATCGAAGACTTCTTCTCCGATCCACACCTTTTGCCCCGCAATAATTACTCGTCATACGCTAAATGGAAAAGTGAACTTTTCTTTCCGTGGAAAAGCAATCTTTCCCATTTAGCGATCTGCGAAATTTAGTTTGTAAGATTTTAAATCTTAGTTGTAAGAAAGGGAGTCAGACGGAAGCGTATTGAATTCCTTCTGGCTTCCTTTCGGGTCTCTTGTGCAGCAACCTCCTCGTGGTGAGACCTGGGCAATCGGTATTATTCTCTATTTGTAAGAACTTCAAGTAATCTTACAAATAGAGAATAATATCGAGCTAATAGCTGCACAATTATAATTTGCTATAACATTTTAAATTAAAATTTAAGACTTACTAATTATAAAAACTTGTGTATGTTATTGAACTGTGTCTGAATTTACTTTGGATAAGCTTGGGATGGGCCAAGGTGGGCCTTCAATGCTTTCCTTGTTTACCCTGGGCCCAGCTTCACCTTCTTGGTACGCTCCTGTCAATTATTAACAGACACACAGTTTTTGTTTCGGAGTACCTTTTCATTCAATGAACATCGGCAATTCTTTTTCTGGATTTCTAATTAAAATTTTCTGCTGAACTTTCCGAAGTTCCTGTTCGTAAAATTGATATTTTGTACCTTCCTGTTCTTAAAATTGATTATTTCCGACCGGTGGCGGTTCCTTCATTTATTGTAGGTACATATATGGTCTAAGCTTCTCGTGGATCTAGTTGCAACATTTATCGTTCGTCAGCGTAGAGGGCGTAAGAAATCTGTCGGTATTTCAGATCGTAAGACACGAAACCCCAAATGGTGATTGATATACCTCCTATACCTATACCTATACCTTGTCTGTGGTAAGATGATGCGGGTTCTGGTCCAGGCTAAAAATTAGACTAGGGGGTACGCACTATACCGGTGACACTAAAATCCCAGGAGTGAGAACACTCATTTTCTCTCTGTTATTAATCTACTGGGGGGGGGGGGGGATTGTTGCTTAATAAATCTTAGATTATGTTAATTTAATATTCCCTTGCGATATTTATTCTTTCTACGTAAATAGTACATAAAGATTAGAAAATAAATGAAATTACAAAGCATCTTAGCCGCTTGACTTTTCCTCGGATTCATAGATCTCGATTATAAATCGCTCGGAACGGGACACGCACGTCCAAAAAACATAATCGTCTTTTTATAATTTAACGATGCTTAAATACGATGAGAAAATTACACGACATTACGTATCGATATTAAAAATACATTCTCAGTTGCTGACGAATAAATTAGACTCGGGATAGTGGATGGGGGAGAGGGGATAATTAGGGGAAAATTAGGGAAAACGACGGAGAAAAAGGGCGACACGCGTTACTTAATTACTCGTCCTTCATTACGAACGCGTGCGTACAATTAAAATCGAATGGACGCTGATCTGTCATTTCTTTTTCGTGAAAGAAACCAGTTTGTAAATCCGGAAATGAATGACAAAGGGGAAAAAACGGATGGCTCGAAAGAAAAATATAGTCATGAGATACGCCCATTGGAAATCGATGACTGCGATTTTGGACCATTGATTACGTTGAAAAGCTAAACGCGCGCGATGGTTTTTTTTCTCCCTGTCGTACGTATCCACGTGTATTATGTACAAAATGTACAAATAATTGCGCGCAAGTGCGACTAGCGTGAGAGAGATCGATCAGGCCGGTTTTCAGAACCTCGCCGGATCGATTTTCATTGTAACTATAACGTGTAGTGTAAGTCATTTTTACCAACTACTCAATCTTTCGCGAAATATTACGTCAGTGCAAAATTCTGGGACTCCATCCATCAAGGTTCATTAAAGTCCATAAAAATCAATTAAAAGAATCAGAAAATGTAGTTCATTAAAAATTGAATATTTGTGAGGGTAGCAAGAGGGTTGAAGTAAAAATGATTGTAGTAATTGTTGGTGGCATACTGTGGACCTTAAAATAAAAAGGTATTAATTTTTTCAATAAATGTATTAAATCAGCAGTCCAGTGATAACTTGTAAAATACAGGGGAGCAAATTGAATGGAATGAATATTTTTATTTTATTTCCCCCACAAGGAATTTTGTGGTTCACGAAATAAATACTTCCCCCATATTGATTCTGGCAAAATTAAATATGAAAATGTTAATTCGCCTAAAGGCAAGCACTCCAGTGACAATTTAACTTTCTAAATCATTTCAGGCTAGTTGATGGGAATCCCTTAGAGCAGATTTGGAATTGCACTGACCTAACATTTTCAATAAACGTGATACCCAGTTTCCGCAGTGTAATGACTCGACTAGTCACAAAAGAAATAGCAACGTCTAATCGAAGAAACACACGTTTCGGCTTGATTCGAAATAGTGTACGTCAGGGATGGGCATTTTTGTCCGCATTGAGACAAGACCGTCCCCACCATAGCGCCCACTGTCCCCTTCCAGTAAGCGCCGTTACCGGGGGGGGGGGGCAACGAAGAAAGAGAGGGATTGGTGGGAGAAGCGAGCGTTTGAGGGGCCCCTACCGTGTGCCCATCGCTGGTGTACACGTTCGAAAAGAATCGGATTAAATTTGTCTCATTTCTTAACCTCGACTTTTGAGTATATTCTTCTATCACGTTTCTTATCGACGCGAGAAATTTCGGGCGGTTTCTAACAAGAAAATGGCACTTGCTCTCGAACACGTAACAGAATGGACTAAAGTTGGCGGTTAGTTCTTTATTCCCTTATTATTACTACGTTGCTGCGGTGCTGTTTGCTCTCGTTCAAAGGGGACGTCTGCGAAGGAACACAAGGATCTCTGGTTTGTTTCGTTCGTTTTCCAATAAAAGGAGATACTTTCGTGGAGTTCCGGTGGGACAGCAAAATTTCTTTCGATCGAAATTCCGGTCCGAAATTCTCCTTTATTTTCTTTTTCTGCACTCGCACATCTCTCTCTCTGACTCTCTCACACACACACGCACGCACCCACACGCATACACAACAGCTCTGCGAATAATGCGGTTTCGTTTTTTTTTTCTCTCGGCATAATGTTTGATCAAGCTTGAACATTAAGACGCGTCTACACGAAGAAATAGAGTCTCGCTATTTTACCTTTTTTTCTCGCTTCTTTTCTCTCTCGGGTTTTGTAAAGTCAATCCCTTATCTAACGAACAAACAGTGTTTAGTTTAGAGGTTTATGTATATTCATATATGTAATCATTATTAATAATCGTAATAATTATAATCCATAATATCAATTCATCCCAACAACAAGTTTCTCTCATTATTCTTCATTTTTAAAGGTCTATTTAGTTATTTTTCGTCTGTCTTTTATTATTATTATTATTATTATTATTATTATTAGTATTATTATTATTGAGTTCCGTCTCTCCGTCCCCCAAAACTTCTCGTACTTTCCTCGTCATCTTAATAAATCTCTCTTTGTCTTCTTTAATTATATATTCATTTTATATACTTTATTTACTTCTTTCATAATATATGTATAGACTGATATCAACACGTATAACATCGAATTCCCTATTAATTCTTTATTTTCGTTTTCATTTTCCCGTTCGGAGAAGATCGCGGTAGCTTAATTAAATGCGTCCTTAATTACTCGTCTCGCGTAATGGCGACCGGAAGCGCGATCTATTTAGCCAAACGATCCGATCGCTCCTCAGATCATTTTTCTTTCCTCTCCGCAATGTTTCGGCGTATTTTTCCTTTACTTTTCTTTTTTCTATAAGAACTCTTCTCTATCGGAGGAATCGAAATTTCGAGGTATACCATATATGTATATATACAGGATGAGCCGCCTAACGTCTGCGCCCCAAATATCTTTGTTGTTGTTTTAAAGATACGTCAAATGTCTTGAGGACAAAGTTGAACGGTTTAATGGGACTCACACGATGCCATAAGAATGTTTATTCTTATGTTTTTTTATTTAGAGATTTCAAGGTCACCTCCATTTTTCTAAACGGGACCACCCCCCTTTAAATATCCGCGATGACAGTTCCTTTCGTTAGGAATTCAGTGACTTTAATTACCCAAGGTCATTCAAGGTCACAGACAGAGGACACGTATAAGATTTAAAATATGAGAGCAAAATACTTAACCTAGACCACACTTTTTAAACATCCAAGATCATAGTTCCCTTCATTAGGAATTCAGTGACTACAATTACTCAAGGTCATTCATGGTCACAGACAGAGGGAACGTGTAAGATTTAAAATATGAGAGCAGAATATTTAACCCAGACCACCCTTTTCACACACCCAGGATCATAGTTCGTCTCATTAGGAATTCAGTGACTATAATTACTCAAGGTCATTCAGGGTCACACCCCAGCCATCGATACATTTGTATAAACTTGCGCTGATGCATATCCTCGACTGTTGTTGGAGCACTCATCTGTACGCTATTTTTTTTTGCAAAAATAATCTTTTTCAATTCTCTTACGTTTCCTCTGTCTGTGACCTTGAGTGACCTCGAGTCATTACAGCCACCGAATTCCTTATGAAAGGGACCGACATCTGGTGTTTAAAAAGGGGCGGTCCCGTTTAAAAAAATGAAGGTGACCTTGAGGTTTCTAAACAATAAAAAATAACGCAAACAAATATTTTTATGGCATTGTGTGAGCCTCCCTGAATCTCATTCACCTTCTCCTCAAGACAGTTGGCGTATCTTTAAAAACAACAAAGATATTTTAGGCGCAAACGTTAGAAGATTCATCCTGTATATCCCTCACCTTCTTCTCTCTGTTCCCAGTTCTTCCCGATCCGACATCCGTTTGATTCTCGTTGCTTGTTCGTTCAACAGACACTCATTAACTCTTTTCTTAATTCGTTACTCACTTGTACACACACGGCTAAGCTCTAACCTCGCAGGGAATGAAACTTCGCGACTTTTGCCTCTTGTCAGCTGTTTGGTCGCCATTCAGCCGAATCCTTCGGACATTTTTGTTAAAATAAGACGCGGGATTAGCAGTAAATAATACATTCACTGTCTGAACACTCAGGTCTGGACATATTGTGGAAATCAGTAGTGAGTTGAACCCTCGAGGACGAGGATTTTTTTAAAAATTAAAAATATTTTCCTCAGGAGAGATTTTCCGTCAAAATAAAAATGTATAGTCTACAATTTACTAGAATCATCAGATTATTTCTTTGCTCCTTAAAAATTAAACACATGGACCTGACGTCATCAAAATGGCGACGTTCGTCCTCGAAAGATCAAAATAAGACAGTTTTCTTTTCAGTTCTAAATTTGTAAACTCTTTACGCAGTTGCTACTACATAATGTAGAGTTGTTTATTAATAAACTCTGAACTTTGATACGAAATAAAAGTGGTCTGTATTAATTGCAAGACACAGAATCTGCACAGATATGTATGTACTTCTTAACAATTTTAATGGCTCGGAAATAATGCAACAGTGTGTTTCGAAATTCTTTAAATGTTTTTGCTGTCTTCAATTCAATCTACTGATTCCTGTCGTAAGTGTATATAACATCCCCCGTCTATGTACCAATTTTAATTAGGAAATTCATTGAATGACGAAAGGCCGAACTCAATGGCGTCGAAACAGAGTGCTAACAAAGAACGGGCAGTAACTCGATAGCGACTCAACTGTGACGCGATGCATTGGCGTAGATGATTCTCTATATATGTATATATAGATACTTTATGCATATAGTTACTGTACAGTTAACGAGAAAAAGGAATTTCTGAAAGAGTATTTAATGATGTTACGCACGTGATGTACCGGAGAATCATGTTTCCGAAAGAGACAAGCCCTTTCCCAATAAAGGTCTTCGATTAATTTCAGCAATGGTGGCAAACAACCGCGATATGTTGGCAGCTGGATTAACGTCCTCCTAAATTATATATATATATATATATATATATATATATTCTTCACCTCGCAACGCATAAATATATCAGAACACTATCGATCTCGCTCGACTCTGCGGAACAAGCGTAAATTCTCGAGAAGCTCGCGATTTCACTTTGGGAAACGATCATTCTCCCGTACAACGGAACGTCGGAATGTGATCAAGTCGCTACTGGATAAAGCTTCCGCTTCCCCTAATTGTACAAAAACTCGTTCACAAGCTCGTTCGGCCTGCAATGCGATGTGGCAGTATTAATTAGTAAGTAGACAGTGTAGTACGATATGATACAAGAAGAGCAAGTGTAACCGGAAGTCGCCTACACGCTCGCGAATAAAACGTCGAGGTTGCTAACAGTTTGCAATTGCGATGCAACAATTCGTCAAGGATTGTACACACAGAGAACAATTTTCGCTCTGAATGAACCGATTCACGGTCGATTTTAATTTGAACAACAGGTTCGACGATTCATCGTGGGCACAGAGGCGACGCTCGCACGCGTGCACACGGTCGGCACACACATCCACACAGAACTATAGCGCATCATTGTCAGTGAAATCGAAGTACCACGATTAGGCGAGACGTGTAGTTTGTATGATTAATTGCAATAGTAGCCTGACTGACTGACTGACTGACTGACTGACACCGGACGCGGACGTTCACCTGTGTCTCGGCTAGATTAACACTAAACGTACCGGCACCGATTTTGTACACTTCATTTTGTTGTTATTGAAATTATCTCGTGGGAATAATATAAATAATAGCTCTAGAAGAAGTACTAAATATTCTAAATATTTTCTGAATTGTGAATTAATTTGGTGTCGCCTCTAAACAATTCATTGGGAAATTCTCAACTGCTGATTTTAAAGGGCTATAATTTATTATTTAAATTAATCCTGAAAATTTTTCGAATCGTGAATAAAGTTGCTGTGGCCTCTAAACAATTCCTTGAAGAGACTATTATGGAATTCCAGGTAGGTTTAGTGTCAACCCTCGGACGGCAGACCATTCTTGTATAATTGATGATTAGGATCATTGCTTTGTTTATCAACTTTTCGAAACACAATTTTCAAGGTAGTTCTTGTAGACACGTTAATCTTTCTATTATCCCTAACGCAGCAGCAAATTTAATTAATTCGCCAGAAACTGAGTACATAGTCGAACGACGATCTTAACGGGTCAAAATAGACCCAGACTCCACCGTCGGAGGGTTAACAACCCCTTCAGTGTAACCCTTTGCAGACGCGTGTCCGACGAATACTGGTACCCTTAAATGGTACTGGGTACCTTTCTAAATTTCTGTATACATTTTCTCAGATACCTTTAACTAAACAATTCAAAATTAAACAATACAAAACTTCCACAGAATTTCAGACTTTATATTTCCAATTATCGCAGAACACGGTGGCCTACAGTAATTAAGATTCCGCGGATTTTCTGCATTTATGGCACAACAGAACGGATGCGATTTAAACAATGTCAGAACGTCAATATTTTTGAAAGAAAAAAATTTTTTCCAAGAAAGAACGTGTATCCCGTCTCTCGCAATCGATGCAGACATTTTGCATGAAAATCCACGGTAATTAATACTGTACAGAGATTCTGTCGGGGTCACGGAGAGACTCCCGTATACTAATCAAGGGGAGATGCGTTTGGAAAAAATTTATGTACAGTGATTTCTCTATATATGTCGCTAAGGCCTGGATGATAAACGTCGCAGGATTATCCCCACTACCGCGGGGTATACCACGCGAGGGGCCGCGAACTCCGAGAGACCTCGGACGCCGAGGAGTGTAAACATAACACCGTTGACATATATCGAGAAGTCACTATATTTGAAAAAATAATCCCCGTCCGCAAAGGGTCAGCACAGTTGCTTCCAGCCCGACGAGACAAGTAGAACGTCGCTCGCTGAACGATCGCCAGGCGAGTAAACCGACTACGTATCCGGGCAACCATAAACGTAAAGAAAGCGCCGCGTCCCTCTGGTCATCGCCGTTGCACTCGAAGAAGGTTCTTCTCCCCGAAATCTCTGTCGTCCACTCAAGATCGGCTTAAGTTAACGCGCGTCGTTCGCTTAAGTTCCTACTAAATTACTTGGTACGGTTGATTCAATTCATTTGGTACGATCGATGGCGTCCCGAAGAACCCGCGCGAAACTGTCCCCGTCACACAGATCCACTATCATAATTAATAGTCTCTCTCTCTCTGTTCTGCTTCTCCTTTCTCTCGTGGATCCCTAAGTTCACCATGAGACAGGACAAGAATGATCGGGCGTGGATCAGCGAGAACGCGATCTCAAACACACTCACACACGCACGCAGACATACAGGCACACGGACATACGCAGTCACAGTCACACACGGATCAAGGAGAGTATACTCTAACCAGTTACAATAGCTCGCGAATTTAAACCACGGTCAATTCAAACCTCTGCAAACTCGCTTAATACGCCTCGTTAAGCTGTCGACCGGTTTAAGCTGTACTCTGACAAACCCTCGAAGATCCAGATCTGATGATCTTTGGGAGAGCCATTCTTCAGAATCGTCCCCGATCGATCGTCTCGTCTCGTCTCGTCTCGTCTCGTTTCGTCTCGTTGGAGCGCGTTTGAAACGCGGTGTCTCATCTTTTAGAAAGAAGGAGAGGAGCTCGAACCCTCGAACACAGTCCGCCGAAGAGAATCAGGACCCGTGTGCCTCGAGTTAGGTCATCCCCTGGACCAACCAGGGGTCGCGGTTCAGGGTGTTTCACGCGATCATGCTGCGATCGCGCGTGGGATGATTCGAATGACGAGACTCAGGTCCAGGTTTCTCAGAGCGGTTTTTCCCTTTCGACGAGCACACGATCGGAGACGGTCCCGAATTGAAATTCCTAGGTGCACCTATGGTTGATCCTGAGGGATGCGTCCTTAAAGCAGCCACTTGGCCACGAGGATCATGATCAGGTGAGGTGCCAGGCTGATCACCGAGGCGGAGCCTTTCACTCTCACGTCGCTGTCCTTCAGGAACACACCGTCGATCACGTGGATGATGCCGTTGGTGCACTCGACGTCCGGACGGAACACTCGGATCTGCAGGTTGTTCCACTGGATCTGGTATACTGGAAGATGAAAGGCAGATCAGTCTAGAGGATCCAGATATATGTATATATACAGGGTGTTCATGCTATTACCAGCTAGCCTTCTCCTTGTAAATAGTAAATATTAGAAGAAAATGATTGAGGAAAAAGTAGTACTGTTTTTTATTTTATTTACACAATGGCGTATGCATTTTTTTGTGTTTATACTATTTTGTTAGATACGAAGGTGACCTTCAATTTTTTAAATGGAATGCTGTATCTTTTTTTTTTACATCACATGAGAGCGTGTGTCTAGACGAAAAAATTGAAGGTCACCTTCGTATCCAACAAAATTTACAAACACTCAAAAATTACGTACGCCATTGTGTTGCGTATAAAAAACAGTACTACTTTTACCGCTTTCATTTGTTTTTCTAATGTTTACTATTTGCAAGAAAAACGCTGGCTAGTGATAGCGCGAACACCCTGTATATATAGATGGTAAGGGTCGTTGGAGATGTCTTAGTTAATCAAAAAGATGGGGTGAGCTGCGAGTTTGCCAGCGATTGACGGTGGGCTCAGAACGAGAGCATTTGCACAATAGCGAGATGAAATTACGATTTGTTATCGATATCGGAACAATGGTTCTGGACATGACGCTCTATGTATGCCTACATTGTAGAAATGCTTTTGTTCATCGTTGTACAGCTTCCTTCGGACAAGCCTGGAAAGTGTGGAGACTATATAAGAGATGCTCAGACTGCGGATTTTTATATGAAACAAAATTTTTTTGCGGATTGCAACAGATAGACAAACCAAATGCCCTGATCCTTTTCCTGGGTTAGGTATAGTCTGTTGGTGCTTTTAGCCCTCCAGTGCATCAATTGGGTCTGGGAAATTGATTGAATTTCAACTGTTTTAATTTCTCTCCAAATTATTGTGGAATTCATACTGCTTTAATTCGTATCTCAATTATTATGAAATTCATACCGTATTGGATTTGTACTGTTTTAATTTGTCTCTAAATTTTTTTAGAATTTGTACTGCATTGAATTTTTATAAAATCCAGGAATTAAATTTCTACTATTTTAAGTTACCTTTCAATTATTGTGGAATTTACACTGTATTGAATTTGTACTGTTTTAATTTGTCTCTCAATTTGTACTGCATTGGATTTTTATAAAATCCTGGAATTAAATTTGTACTGTTTTAATTCATCTCTAAATTATTGTGGAATTCGTACTGTATTGAGTTTGTACTGTTTTAATTAATTTCTAAATTATCGTGTAATTCGTACTGTATTGAGTTTGTACTGTTTTAATTTATCTTCAAACTTTTTGGGGTTTGTACTACATTGGATTTTTATAAAATCCTGGAATTAAATTTGTCAATCAATTCTTGCTTTACTAAGAGTATTTTTGTGCAATATACCAATAACAGTTCTTAAAATAAATGTCGATGAAAAAGACCACTCCGTACTCTGGAGAATTAAATTCATCTAATTTTAATAGTATTTTATATCGCGTCTTATTAATTTTCTTAGAAATGTATAAAATCTGCAGTCTGGGAATGGCTATTAATTCGTTTTACTCGCACGTGATGAAGCTTGAGAAGAGAAGGTGAACGAGAAGGAAGAAAATATGTTTGTCAAAAGAGAAATTAGTGACAAAACAAAGTGCAAATAATTTTCATTGTTTCAGATAAACTTCCCTCACTGCGTTCCAGATAGTTTTCTTATTCGTATACGTTCTTGCCGACATATTCTCCGTAGTAGTGCAATAATTCTAGTTTGAACTTCTCGATATGCAAAATTTTAACCCTAAATAACAAAGCTAGAATTTTTTATACTGAACCAGCAAATATATTCTACTTTATATTTCTGTTCTATTCAATTGTCTCGATGTTGGCAGTGCCTATCCAAATTTTTTGATCATCGTCAATAGGTTCCGTTTCCGCTTGCTTTTCTTTATTGCGGTCGGTTGTAAACGGAAAACGCTTTGGCGATTTGCAATTTGCGTCCAAGCGAATGACCGCATGAGCACGTAGCAATTACCACCAGGGGGTAATCAACGAATTTGCATTTAAATGGTGGCCGAAAGGCGCATAATAAATCGTCTTGCGGCTCCAGGCCATAATTGTGTACGTTCTTCGCGGGTCTAGACCAGAGTGTCTGCGAAATTGTTCTCCCCCCTCCCCTCTCCTCCCTAACGATTCAATTTTCCTAGAAAATTCTTAAACCTTTCCCCCCCCCGGCATCTTCCCCAATTTCAACAATGGTTGAACATTACAGAAAATTTTTAATCATTTCCCCATTTGAACGATGATCAAACATTGTTAATTAGCTCGATTATATTTAATTAGCCCGATTAAACAATATTTTGTCGATAAGCAGCTAGAGAAGTTTAACATTCGTCGTATCAGTGTTTGTATTAATCGATGTGCGATTAATTCTGTAATGAACGGCAGACAAATTATTTACAAAATTATATACAAATCGTACTGCTTCGTTGCAGCAGCACTCAGAAATTTTAGTATTTACAATTCTCGTGAATGGTACACGCGGAACGCATTCTGTCGATCGTGATCGATGATTTTGTGACAGTCAAGACAGTCAGACGGCGACGATGAGCACGACTACGCGCGGCCATGTTTATTTCCCGCCATCGCAAAAGACTAATCCTGCGCACGTTCCATGTTAATTGCTAAATTGTTAAGCAGCGTTAAGCGGTGTGAAGAAAGAACAGAGCTATTGATCGTTCTCTTGCAAAATCTTATACTCACCGTTGCATTATTTAGTGTATAATGCACGTCGAAATCTGTAAAACTCGGTTAAGTGCTGCTGATGATGATCTGGACGCAACGAGTTTATACGACAACAAGAAAAGGTCGGCAAATTTCAATATATTTCAATTTATTCGAAAATCTAAATGTGCACAAAAATTTAATTAATTCATGCGAACGAGCCATTATTTGTCTTGAAATCGCGTCTCGTTTGCAAAATACAGGGTGTTCGGCTACAGGTGGGAGAAAATTTAAGGGCAGGTTCTCCACGATAATATCAGATGAAAATGAAGAGTAAGAAAATTGTAATTTCGGCTTCATTTTTTAGTTATTAGCAATAAAAAATCCGCCTGACACGCGGCAACCCGGCCAACGTACGTTGCTTACGTCACAATGGCGCGCGACAGTCACGTGTCAAGTGACAGATACTCCGCGTACCTCCCAACAACTCACCTGACAAAAATTCGGCGTGTAAACCGTCCGATTTGGTCATTCCACACGCATTTTCGGTTCTAGCCGAATTATTGGCTAAACTGTGTGACGTCAAAGCCTAACCACTGGGTGCGAGCGAGCACCCCCTTTGATACGTGACTGTCGCGCGCCTTTATGACGTAAGCAATGTACATCTCTGTTGCTCCGGTTGCAGCATTTTAGGCGGATTTTTAGCTTATAATAAATAAAAAGTGAAGCCGAAATCGCAATTCTTTTATTCCTCATTTTCGTCTTATATGGTCTTGAAAAACCAACCCCTAAATTTTCTCCCACCTGTAGTCGAGCACGTTGTATGTATTAGGTGGACTTATTTTACAGAGAACGAAAATTCTTAATTGTTACACAACAAATGATTGTCGACTCGTTTCACCAAAATCGCCAGCAGCAAATAAATCTTTAAAAAAAAACGATGATGCTACCTATTCCGACGATTGGCTTCATTTCATTCGAATGCAGGTCGATGAAAGAGAAAACTGCATACGTGCGGACGTACATGACGTATGTATGTATGTTCGATTAAATTAATTAACAAGCTACATAGTGAACAATCGTGAAGCGGAGCGCGATCTACGTTCTCGGAGGACGAGAATGAAAAGCATTCCTTCAAGCTTGCATGAAAAACCGCGTATTATGCTTGGTTCAATTGAAACGCGACTGCTACGTGAAGACAAACGACGCGAACGAGGACACGTGATCAAGAAATTCTCATACTACGACCGATAGATCCAGTAGATCAGCAAAAACAGCTGTGAAATGCATTTGGCATTTTTATAATTGCAATCCCCGTCTTATTTCGCGAGCTGGTTCTTCAGTTGCAAGATGCAAAGAATTTCAGTGAAATTTGTTCATTCATTTGCCAAGGCGTTCTTTAAGTTTCTCGGCCGGAATTTGTTAAAAAAGTTCGGCTGATTCACCGTGATTTAGCGATCGAGACACAAAATTAGTGTCCGCGCTGCGTGATAATTAGGGTGGTCCTTAACTATGGAGGTGCAAAATTTTTCGGAGATTTTTTTAGTCTCGCCCCTTCCCTAAATTGTACCCCTCGGTGAGAAAAGGATGAAAACTTTGGAAGCAATCTGCTAACGGGAACCAGGGGCCGCGGTTAAACTTTAAATTAGGGCACCACAAATTATGGTCTTTTTTAAATATAGTCCTGAAGATTCTGACGAGAAAATGCCTACGATCCGAGTTTTAATGCGAGGAATTCACTGGTTCAAAAGTGATACGTCTGTAAAGTTGAACGATTTCAAGAGTTTTTGACACATACGGGCGCCGCCATGTTGGTATATGCTCTCTGTCGCGCGTCGTCTACTGAGCGGAGCCGCTAGGTGGCACCACAAGCACGCAGTGATGTAGATAACGTAGATTTGCAAGCGTAATCGGGCCGGACCCACACGGACCTAACCCCTGATCATCCTTCCTGCGGCTCCGTTTATTGGACGATGTCTGAGCACGTACCAATATGGCGGCGCTTTTACCTGTCAGCAAGGTTTCAAATCGCAAAACTCTTAACACGCATAACTTTTGAACCAGTGAATTCCTAGCGACAAAACTTGGATCTTTGGCATTTTCTCGTCAAAATGGACTGGATTATAAAAATAAAGTCCAAAATTTGAAGTTCTAAAATTTGAATGATTTCATTTCATTTTGCAAAAAATTTCTACCACGGTTGCAAGAAGCACGGGCCGAGTAGAAATTTCATTGTTTCTTTCACAGCTTCAATAATAGTTGCTGAATAAATGATTAAGTTGCTTTTACGATTGCTTCAAAATTTGTCGCTCGTCATTTTCTCGCCGAGCGGCAGAATTTCGAGGGAAAGGTGCCGATAAAAAAATCGAACGTCGACAGATAAGGGCCACCCCAGTGATAGAGTGCAAGGGACAACCCTTTCGCAAGAAATTGACATGATGCGTGCTCGTACATGTGAAAGCACGTGTCGTCGCTCATCGGCGACGTCTAAACACTGAACTCACTCACCGAATGATTCTGGACGGATCGCGTTTTCGTCGTGCTTGTTGTCATCTAAATGTAAATAGCACCAGGTTTGAAAAATTAACAGACAGAGAGAGAGAAAGAGACAGATAAAGACTAAGAGAGTGAGGGACAAAGATAGAGAGTGAGAGAAAGGGGTGAGAGGAGAGATAGAGGGGAAAGAGTGCTCACATAGAGCTTGAAGCGATACAATTGTTTGTTAGTATTGAGTTAGTTTGTTGCAATTACGCTGTTAGTATTGAAACAAACATTTAGTGTATCAATATTCGGACATTGCAAGAGAGTGCTCGTTTGTGGATTCTGATAGATAATTGCACACTCACTGTCGTTGACCTCTCGGACACGGATTTTCAAGTTGTCCCTAACCGTTGGAAGGATGATGGAATCATTGTGCTTCATCTCCTTCAGCTTCGCCATGGTGTACGCCTCGTTTGCTATCACCAGATGCCGTTCCAGGATTTGTTTTGTCTGCAATCACAAGCGGATACTTCCATCAAAATCAGCTGACTATTTTTAAACAGCGCACTGTGCGATTTATTAATCGTTCAACTTGATTTTGCAAACGGGAGATCGTTAATCCCTTGCAATATTATTTTCCTTACGACCGCAGAACCCGTTTATTATAGTTGCGTCTAATTATGATTTTTAAGGTGTATTTTTCTCAGATTGGTAAGACTTTGGAAAACTCCCCCCTTCCTTTCGACACATGACCGACGCCATTCTATTCGTTTCGACATGCTGAACACAATGTACTTGTCATTTTTTGGCGCAAATGAATAGTTTTTGAAGTATTCGCGAAAAACCACGTTCGACAATATTAAATATCTCAGAAATCCTGACCTTTCTATATCCTGTACAGAAAATACCGTTTTAACAACTTCGCCCGTTAAATACGTTGCTTACTGGCCGCAATGTTGAGGAGTAGAAAAGGGGGGGGGGGGG
>CM052114.1:4290375-4308253 GCA_028454245.1 Halictus quadricinctus | reverse complement strand
ATTTGCCAATTGTTCTAAACGAATAATTTGTTATGCGACACAAAGATTCTCTGTATCGATTTAAATAAACAGCGATTTCTTTAAATGCCTTAACTTCACTCTGGCAACCCAGAAGGAACATGGCGGCGACCTGTCGAAAATGCTTAGAATCGCTCAACTTTAAACCGCGTAACTTTTGAACCAGTGAATTCCTCGCATTAAAACTCAGATTTTTGCTATTTTCTCGTCAGGATCTACATGGTTGTATTTAAAAAGTGTTGGAAATTTCTGGGTTGCCAAGGTGAAGTTTAACCTCTTCAGCACTGTACGCCACTATAGCGGCCTCCGTGGAATGTTTGAACGGTACGCCACTATAGTGGCTTTCCGTGGAAAGCATCAGTTTGAACGGTACGAACCACTATAGTGGCTTTTGTGCCATCCGCGGCCTGGCGCGCCGTCCCTGGGAGATAGAATTGCGAACAAGCGTCGCGCTTAACGAAGAGGTTAATCAAATGTCACATAAAAATTGAAAAGTTCCATTTTAACTAACATCGTGAACTAAATCGATTTTCTTTTCGTCAAGTAAAATACAAAATTGTTGCGTACGGTATCGGTAGGGAACGCATACGAGCAACATAACTGAATGCTCGCACGCTGCAGAAGCTTCACGGAAGGCGGACAGAACACTTGGACCGGCAAAGGATTAACTTGGCGCAGCTCGGAACACGGTTCAAAAATCGAAGAACCCGAGGCGATCGAGCCAATCATTGTCCGTACAACTCTGCCTATCGCGAGGGTGCAGGGTTGTTAAGAACCAAACTCGAAAAAAAAAAAAAATCTCTAAAAACCGAACTGCAAAACACGTGCGTGTCGATTTGCATGGTACGAGAAACGGGCGCCGGGTAAAAACGGCCGGAAAAATCGCATCAGCATTGGCGACGCGGAAAAAACGTTCGCGAAAAAAAAAAACGCGAATCCGGACGAGCAAAAAGAACTGCTACACTGCGTGTATTGTGCCTGCATGGTCCTGGGTTAGGTGTCTGAAGAGAAAGGGGTTTAAAACGTGGCTGGAGAGGAGAGTGAGAGAGGGGGTAGGGTGGGGGTGGGGGGCTCGAAGCGGAAAGGTGTAAAAGGGAGGCAATGGGTCGCATAAAAACGCCAGCTATGAAATGCAAAATCAGCGCATCGACGTGGCCGCGTTTCCTCGGTTGTGCACTCGAAATCGATACAGTGTGTGTGTATGCGTGTGTGTGCGTTATTTTTTTTCCTCGTCGTTTTCGGAACCCGGGACCCTGTTCTCAGCTGGAGGACAGACAGCCGATCACGGAAAAGAAAGAAATTGCAGGCACACACATTCAAAAGCGTTCACCGGCAGCTTGGCCTAAACTGTTCGCTGGTAGCACGTTTGTTGGTTTTTTCTTTTCCTTTCTTTTTTTTTTTTTAGTTGTGTTATCTGTCGTTTCTGGGGTGTGAGTTTGTACGTGTGGAGTGCTTTGTTGGTTTTTGGTGCCGATATAGATTGTTCTGCGTTCGTTGGAGACTGAGGAATTGCTCTAGACATTGTTTTAATAATTGCTGTAATTTACCAGATAAAATCATCCACTTTTTGACTGTATATTAACAATATACCGTTACATTAATAGATCATTGTTTTATCATTGTATTGTTAAACAGTACAACTATTACAGTACAGCACACTGTGCTAGTGATTTTTTAAGGCAAGAAAATACTGTAACAATCTAAAAGAAAGGCATATACGCCGACGAGCAAAATTGGGAGATCATTAAATTTTTGTTAAAACAATTGCCCACGTTCAAAGTATTGTGACTCTCTAAAAAAAAAAACGTAGTAGAATACTCGTTATGGTCTCATTTTAACGCTTGAACTCCTTCGTTCGTTTTCGTCAACAAAATATCGCAACTTCAAACGTCCGTACGGACGGTAAAAATTTCTTTCATGAATGAAACCAATGTAGATTCGAAGATCGAAATCTCGCCTTTAAAATGAGCCCACAATGGTCGTTGTACGATTTTTTTTGGCCAAGTTACTGAACATCGAATAAAAAGTGTGCCAGGAACCTGAAAAATTTTCGAAACAAAAAGAGTATGTTCACTTTATCACCTGTTACATAGCGTAAAAATTTTTGTTGAGAAAAATGAGCAACGATGTTCGAAAGTAGGGGGTTCAAGCTATAAAATGAGACCAGAAAAAATATTCTACGACGTTCTTTCATGAAGTTATAACAATTCGAATGTGTGCAATTTTTGAACATCCAGCGATCCTTCAATTTTACAGGCCCCGGTGTATTTGGGAATTTTTATTAGGCGAGCATCGAAGGTAGGTCAATTTATTTTTTATCGTGGCCAATATATACGTATCGTAGAATGTAGACAACAATTTTC
Organism: Halictus quadricinctus; assembly: GCA_028454245.1. Lineage (NCBI taxonomy): Eukaryota > Metazoa > Arthropoda > Insecta > Hymenoptera > Halictidae > Halictus > Halictus quadricinctus. The sequence continues at coordinate 4,305,872 of CM052114.1, read as the reverse complement.
AGCCAAATCCATCCATCCGTTTGCTCTGTACTTCACTTCAAATTGTGCTGCATTGATCTGGCTGAGTGACAGTGGTTATGCCCTACGTTTAGTCCGACGGGAGGAAAATCTAAAAATATTTAAATACGTACGTCTATCACAGCTCGCTGAGAATTCTTAATTGAGAACCTTTCTGAGTATTAGTAGATCAAGATCTACATCTTCATCATTATGTGTCAGCTAGAAATTGAATAAATGGAATCTGTTGAATTGAATAAATTGAATACGTTAATAAATTGAATTTCTTTCATAACACAGAAAATGTCTATTTTGCGCAGACTTATAATCGGATCTAATATCAACACCAGATCAACTTAGGCTCACTTTGACGAGGATTACACGGGAAACAGATGGCTGAACTTGCACGAAAATTTTTCTGCACATACTGCGATCGATACACAGTATTTCCTAATTAAAAAAATTATGCATTTGTTTACGATGCTTGTCTGAAAAAAATGTCCAAAATTACAGTGCACTTTCCAGATTGTCGCAGCGTTTCTCCTCTTGGTCCACCGTAGAGTTGCGAATTGACGTTCTGTGGACAATTTCCAAAGGGGACATACTACACAGCATAGTGAAGCCAATAAACCTCGAGGATCAGCACAGAATAATTCCTTCGTCACCAACAGGTTGGAACCGCGTGCGATATCCGGGGTTCGCGTGAACAAGCGCAAAAGGACGCGTGAACACGTCGAGTGTGTACGAAAGCGGATGCACTAAAAAATGGGCTATAAGATTCGAGAATGAGCGATAGAATGTCGTATGTATTGGTAAGCGCATGATAGAGAAACAGGGCATGAAGAGAGGCAGAGAAGACAGACAGAATGAAATAGTCATGAGAGACAGAAAGACAGAGAGCGAGAGTGGAGAGAGAGAGAGAGAGAGAGAAAGAGAGCGAATAGAAGTGAGAGTTCGTGAATGACGGTGGACATCGGTATATAATATGAATATGAATGACGATATTTATATAAAGACCAATGTACATGTATATGTATATATCGAGATAGTGAGCGAGATAGAGAGAGAGAGAGAGAGAGAGAGTGTGCGAGATAGAGAGAAAATGAAAGAGAGAAAACTAGAGAAAAAGCTGGCGGCGAATTACCTTGAAGGACTGCACAGAGAAACCAGAAACCAGGGTTGGTCCGTAACATAAGAAGCGAACAGAAAACAGAAAAAAGGTAATCTTGTAATTAGGTCGTTCGCTGTAAGAGACACCGTTTATGACAACAGTTTGATTCGTCGAGAATCGTTCGGGCTGGGTCTCGCAGCTTTAATTCCAATCAGCGTTTTGCTATATATTTTTCTTTTTTTTTTTTTGTTTTTGGTTCATCTTGTTCCTGCGACACTCGCGTGTCCTCGAGTTTTCGTTCGATCAGGATGTTGAGAAATTAATCTGGAGAACAGGCGAGATCGGCTGAACATCAGCTGTCAGATAGAGACTCGAGCACTTGTCACAGTATTTTTGGTTCGAGAGCAAACAAGGGAGGGTTTGCAAGGTCTCCTCGTGCTTTTTCTGGCGAACGACGGGTCCAATGTGTACTACGGGGTGCTGTAAAAATTCTTGCTAGATAAAAGGCTGTGACGGTTGGGCTTGTTGTGGAAAAGTCGCTGATCCCAGGGAATCATTTGCCGAACCCACTACACAATCATGTCAACACTGGAAACACCGAGCAGGAATCGCAACTATGATTCCTATGAAACTGCATCCTGTCTTCGTACAATTTTTTATATTTCAACGCGTGCATCGCCGAATAAGCTCAGTCTCAAATTTCTTACGAAAATATTTTTATCGTTGCGATACACTGATTTCTCGATATATGTCAACAACACGGGTATTGCTAGCGTCATGTATCGTCCAGGAGACATACCCGAGTGTTATGCTCACAAGTGTGTATACCACGCGGTAGTGGGGATAATTCCGCGACGTTTATCCGCCAGGCCTCGGCGACATATATAGAGAAATCACTGTAATCGTCAGAGAAAAGATTAGCATCGTTTTGTCTTTATTCTCCTACAACTGGCAAATGATTCCACTTTGCTACGAAATTCTCATCGATACCGTTTTTCAATTTATTATAAACCTCACGAAGAAAGAGGTTGTACAATATTCGATAAGTATGTATCTATTTTATATTAGGTGAACAAATTAATTCTTGCCCTTCGGAATAATTTTATTTAATTTTATTTTCAGATTTCACATTGAATTATTGTATCGGCTATAGTAGAGATTCATCGATTGCTTGTAATATAGAGTAAACGCGTAGGAATTGATGGAAATTATTTTGAAAAGAATATTTGCAAACAATCGATAGCAATTCGGAAAAAACAATTTGTACACCTAATACAATATGTTGAGATGAGACATAACGTAGCCGTCGATTCCACAAATATCGTAAAGTGTCGGTTTCGTTTAATTGTTTTTTACAGTTTGGTGGTGCGTAATATTTGTGGATTGAACACGTTCGACAATTGTACAGGGAACAGTACAGGTGTCGGAAGAATTATTATAAGCTAAATAACGGATGCCGAGTGTCAGTCGCAATTCGTTTCGACGTGTTTCGCTTCTGCGAGTTCGCCAGGAAAAAATCGTTTTGATTTTTGTTCGTCGTTATTTTTCTTCTTTTTTTTTTTTAGTTCGCAGTTAAACGAGCAATCGCCGACGCGTTCGTTTGGTTTTCGTTTCGCTGGTTCGGTAATTAATTACCAGTTATGATTTTGCAAGTGTCAACGCCTACGTTGTACTTCGATGATCGTTGCCAGTGGACGTGTCCCGCAGATGCGTCCGATATGTCAATCGCACGGACGGTGGTACATGCCATAAACAAATGCGAGCGTTGCTGTGTCGGTGCACACCAGTGAGTCGAGTGTTCAACTAACAACGTCGGCAAATATATGCCGTTCGTGTCTATGGAGTTAAAATTAAAATAGATTTTCAAACATACTTTGCAACATTGTGTTTCCTCGGTTACGTCATGGTTTGTTTAGCAACGCATACGGTTACGTCGTTGGAAAAGCACAGGTATCAGAATGCAATTTATAACACAATTGCTAACGGGATGCACGTTTCGTTCTGCGCTGATGTAATTTTGCACGTGATTTCATCCAATGAAGTTTGATTATATCTCGAGGATAACTTTTGTGTCCCTTGCGAATTTTGTTAGAAACCACGGTATTTCGTTCGTTTTATATGAATGGCATAATACAATGATTTTTTGGAAGGTAGTTTTTTCACTGTAGATACACGATTCATATTATTCAATTTTTAACCTGATTCTTCAGTGAATAGCAGGGCTAAGGCAGGGCTAACCGGAATGGATACATTGTTGTCCGACTATGCACTGACCTATTCTACTTAAAACTTCAAGTAATGACACAGTAGATAGACTCTGGTACAACCGTTCGTTGATAAGTTAATAAATCACTAGTGACATAATATGTTCCAGATTATTGTAAAGATATTTTCATGGGAATTTATTAAACAAACTTTTTAATACGTGCTGGGTATAAGCCAACAAGAATAGATACGCCAACGTCTGACTTTATGCTGGCCTATTCTACTGAAAATATGAAGCAGTAATACAGTAGAGCGACACTGTTGCAATTGTTCGTTCAAAACTGACTAATAAAGCATTATTTAGTGAAATACCTAGCTCCAGATTATTTAATTTGCCATAATTGGCATTATAAAGATATTTTCATGAGAATTCATTCAACAAATTTTTTAATACGTGCTGGGTATAAGCCAACAAGAATAGATACGCCAACGTCTGACTTTATGCTGGCCTATTCTACTGAAAATATGAAGCAGTAATACAGTAGAGCGACACTGTTGCAATTGTTCGTTCAAAACTGACTAATAAAGCATTATTTAGTGAAATACCTAGCTCCAGATTATTTAATTTGCCATAATTGGCATTATAAAGATATTTTCATGAGAATTCATTCAACAAATTTTTTAATACGTGCTGGGTATAAGTCAACGAGAATAGACGTACTAACGTCTGATCATGTACTGACCTAGTCTACTGCACATATGAAGCAGTAATACAGTATATCGACTCTGTTTCAATTGTTCGTTCAAAATTGAATACTAAGACAGTATTTAGTTAAATAATTGATTCCAGATTGTTTATTACACTAATGTGAATGTTGTAGAGATGCATTATTGGGGGATTTATTAAAGAAATTACATAATATGTATCCAATACGAGCCAACATGAACAGCTACGTTACCGTCTGACTATATACTGACCTATTCTACTTAACCAAGCAGGTAAATGTTAATTTCTGAACAGGTCAGCCTAATTCTACAATTTTCCAGTTCACAAAGGGTTGATTTACCGAAACGAAAAGTTTCCTTTTCTCCAAAATTCCTAGAAACAGCTGCTCAAGAATTAAATTCGCGATGTTTCTAATGGAACGGAAAATATGCAAGACGATCCCCGAGTGAGAACTTCGGAGAATGTATATATATAAATGACTCGGTCGAAATGACGAAAATTCCGGAGTATCGGACCTGTCGAAAACTTTCCATCGAGCTAGGGGACTTGGTCGGGAACTTCTCGGATTCCTTAATGGCGCGAAAGTAAATTTGATTCGTACGGAGAACAGATCCTGGGTCCCCTGTCTTTGGCAGCTCGCGTGCATGAATTTGCAATCGCGCGTGCACTGATAACGTGCGATCCGTTGAACCGTCCTTGATTACGAAGAAACTGGAACGCACACCTGACGCTATTCCCCGGCGATTACTCGAGGAACGACTTTTACTTCGTGAATAATAACGATTCGACTGCAGACCGCGAACGTGCTCGAAATGTAATTTCACCTTTAACGCGCAGAGAAGAAGCTGAAATGTGAGGAAACTTCAAGGAGATATGTGTGTGATAAATAACACGCTAATAAAGCGATTGGCCGAACGTGACCGGGCTTATCTTAACCCTTAGCCCTCGAATGGTAACTGTAACGCGTCACTAAAAATTGCTGTATCATTATGCAAAATATTTTCTACATTATCCAATTTGTTTGTATTTAATAAATCACTAAACATGAATAACATGGAAAGAAAATATATATAAAAGGGAAATATTTTAGGTTGGAAGAAATGTTTCGTTTTGAATTAAAATAGCTTAAGGGTTAACCCTTTGCATTCGGCTGCGAGGAATCATCGAAAACGATTAGACTATAATTGAAAACAGTTGCCACGTTACCGAATGTCTTTGTGCTTAAATAATTGATAAAGAGGCAGAATGAAGAATCATTAATTTTTTTAATAGTTGAGCTTCAATGCGAAAAGCGAAATAATTTCCAAATATTTTATATTCTTGAAAATTCTAATGTGTACATTACAATGTAAATTACGTGATTTTTATGCATAAAAGGTGTAATTCGCTATGTAAATTTTGGTATTTAAATTAGTATGTAAATTAAATTTGAAGTTGTTTTTGAAATTTCGAAACAATTTACTCGTATGAAAAATGAAATAATAAAGGAGTAAATGGGAGATTGAAATGTATATTGGACTGAATGGAGGCGTACTTAAAAACTTCATTCTACCAGATCTTAAAAAAATAGAAAAATTTTTCTGAAATTAATATGTTGCGGATTTTCACGCAGAATATAAATGGTTCTCATTAGCTACAAAAATGCAGAGGCTAGACATTTATAACAATTCTAATGAGCACAGTGCAATAGCATTTTTAAATTCTTTAAATGTCATCGCAGTTCTCATATTCTGCCTATTTATTTACACTATGGGTACCTGTCACGAGTTCATGAAATCTGCAGTCTAATGACTATTTTTAAATGTAGGGTTAAATTGCAAAAAAAAAAAATAGTCGTGGAACCCCCATAACTGGCGGCCACAACTTCCATTTTCGACAGCAAATTCAGGCGGCAGAATCGAATATTCGAAAAACCAATTAACCCGAACGTTTCGCCCGGCTACTAAAAATAAAAGCGCGTGGTAAAAATGCGGCCGCCGGTAAAAACAATGGCACGCGAACTAGCACATTAACATTGTAACTCGTAATAACGGAATCGCGGCCGTTTCCACGGAATTGTTTTTATTAGATGGCCGAATACGCGCGCGCGTTGCAACCGACAGGAACGAATGAACGGGGCCAAAGAAAGCTGCACAGAGAAGAGGGAGAGAGCGAGACAGAGAAAGAGAGGGAGAGAGAGGGAGAGGCAACGAAGTCGCGGCATAATGCGCGGTTTATGCGATCCTCCTTTAATTATTTTGCCAGATGGTTCCGCGGGGATAAGGGGAAAGGTTTAAGCAGGGCTTTAAATGGCAGCCGGGAAAATTTAAAAGGCCGGCAAGGTCGGCAATTTGCGTTACCTCCGTCTTCTAATTGAAAGGTCGAAACGCGTTATTGCTTCTCCAACAGCCCCTATTTATATCCTCGGAACCATCCATCTTTTCTTGCCTCCAGAAACACGCGAACCCTTCGATTTCTTCTTCTCCGGCTACCACAATACCGCGCAAACTCGTTATCGAGTTCTTGCAAAAACCATTGCCCCGTAAATTTCTCAAAGAAAACCCCTATGATCAAACCGCACAACCAATCTTCGAATCCGTGATAACGGTGTCGATGAGCGAACTATTTTATTTCTACGAACTATGCTGCTCGTTTCTGGACAAAATGTACGAAATGAGAACAATGCTTGTAGATACTTGCTAGGTGTACAAATTAATTCATAGCCGTCAGGAGGAACTAATACGTTTTTACGTTCGATACTGCATTCGTCAGCTATCTGTAGTTGCAGCATTTTCGTTCGTTGGGTATGAGCGGATAATAACAGAATCAGCTTTGGAAAAGTCATTTTCTAATTGTAGATAGAAGTTTTATTCAATTTTTAACACTTTTTTTAGTGAATAATTTACGATAGCTAGCGCTAACGAGAACGTGTTGGCCGATTATGTATTGACCTGTTCTACTTAACAGAGTAAGCAGTAATACAGTAAATCGTCTCTGTTGCAATTGGTCGATGAAAATTAATAACAAAACATTGCTTAGTTTAGTGATCGTTACTCAGGTTATTTATTATACTGTAACTGATATTAGGAAGATGCTTTCACGAGAATTTATTAAACAAATTTTCTAGTATGCACCCAATGGGATCTTACTAGAACAGATACACTCACGTCTGATTATATACTGACCTATTCTACTTAACAGAGCTAGCAGTAATACAGTAAATCGTCTCTGTTGCAATTGGTCGATGAAAATTAATAATAAAACATTGCCTGGTTAAATGATCGTCACTCAGATTATATATTATACTATAACTGATATTATGAAGATGCTTTTACGTGAATTTATTAAACAAATTTTCTAATATGCACCCAATGGGATCCTACTAGAACAAATACACTCACGTCTGATTATATACTGACCTATTCTACTTAACAGAGCAAGCAGTAATACAGTAAATCGTCTCTGTTGCAATTGGTCGATGAAAATTTAATAATAAAACATTGCCTAGTTAAATGATCGTCACTAACGTCTGATTATATGTTGACCTATTCTACTTAAGAGAACAAACGGTATTAATTCAATAATTTTCTATGAAATAATGGTTCCAGAAAAAGTTGTTACATCTTGGTTGGAATAGTTTACAGTTTTAGATTGCGGTGTTTCTTTAAAAAGAAAAAAAAACTCTAAAGCTTGCAAGTTGTGCAAGAAAGGAACTAGAAGGAACGCAGGGCAGTCTTCGCACGTCCCGAAATAAGAAACTTTTCATGACCTCGTGAAACTTCGTTCATCCCACGGTTTTTTTCCCCCGTCCCCAGGTTCGCCTAAGAGGATAGCTTAAAGATTTTATTTCGACGAGGACCTGTCACCGTCTGTCCGAACTGTCCTGAACACGACCGAACGAAAATACGAAGAGAACGGGAATTTCTTATTCTTGGTGCAACGGCTTGTTTTACGGTGTACATGCGCCCGACTCTGCTTGAAGACGAGAACTTGCGACGTATCGGGACGTGTTCGAAATACGAATAACGTAAGCCTATAAACGCATATTATACTCACTCGCACCTTTGTAAATAATTTTAGATCAAAAATTGTTCAACGAAGCGAAATGCTTTTGCATTTTGCCGACTCACTGGTATGCATTATTTAACAGCTTGTGACACTTTTCGCTTATTTGTTCAATACAATCTTATTCTAATTATTGTAGTAAACGCAACGACGAGAATTTTTATTGTTTATTCCTATGTTACTATTTAAATAGAATATTTACGAATTTTACTATTTAAAGATCATTATTGCACGTTTATTATTAATTATGTGGAAGTTGTTTCGTTGTTTGCCTAAAGAAGCATCAGTGGTGAATGAATTTTTGAAAGGTCGAGTTGAGCATGGAAATAGCCGGAACGTGACACGAAAATGAAACAAACTGGCGTCTTAAATTTTAATGTCGGAAACGCGAGCGTCGACGAGTCGTTCGCTTGCATTATTCAAAATCGTTCGAACCTGTGACAGATTCATATTGAAAAGCATAATATGACGACAGATATGATATTAAAAATTGTTTTAATAAACGTTGAAAGCCCAGTAGAAAGAGGAACCCCCGGAAAAATTCAATAATACGAGATGGCTGCGTACAGTATTAAGTTCAAAAGTATGAAGCGATTTTTATGTTTTTCGAATTTCGCATCAACGTGAAAATTTGCTTTATTTGTTTTGCATCGTCAACAAAGCAGGAAAAAGCGATAGCGAACGACACTGGAAACAGAGAATATAAAATTGTAAAATTTAAAATATAAAAATTTCAGTACGTTCTGCATTCAAGCTAATATTTATCTACAGTGTGCCACTTCTTATGCAGGCCAGTGTGAACAAAATGTGTCCAATCCATTTGCGAAAGCTCTCATCGACAAGTTCATTCGTTCGGACGAATTTAATGAATGAAATTACCTGTACGAAGAAGACACTCGACAGCAAAATTCGTAGAAAAATTAATTAATCCGTGATCTTCAAATAAAAATACACGCTTTTTGTATCTGTTAAATGGAACATTTCCATCAAGTTCTCCAGCGAAAATCAATTTCGTCGATCCAGTGGATTATGACAAAATTCCGTTGAATATTTCAATTTATAAATATCACGAGGACCGGCAGCATCAATACAATTTACTTGCAAAATTCAGCCGATAAAGAGCTTATTCCAATAATTATTTCCACGCAAAGGATCGCGCTTTTATTCAGCCCTCAGAGGATGCAAGCTGTTCGCCAACTGATTTTTAAGCATATTTTTCTAACTCGTTCGCGACCAGAATTTAACCTAAATAGACAAATAATTATTTCGACGAAAAGGATCGAACTGATATTTAAAAATGATTATAGCACAGTCTGTTATACGGGGGTTCGAACGATTTTCTAAAATATAACGGGGAGCCACTCTTTTGAGCTTCTCCGTCGTAAATCAGCAGGAAATTCGGCTTTGTGCGGATCACAATGCACCGTTCTCGATCGATCAATGGTTTATCGTCGCCTGTAAATTTCGGCCATCACACGAATTATTAATGCGCCGGTTTTATGGCCGACGAGCTGCGGATGAAATCATATTTCTTTGAATCTACGGCTTTTCATTCCCCACGAACGAATCTTTTATGTTAACCCTTCGTTACTTAGGTGAAAAACCTGTACTCGCGTGGAACGTGTGAAATTAACAAATTGAAGCTGAATTCAATTGCAGCTCGATTGCTTCCAGTATTGTTTAACAATTTATTAAAATGTATTTTTCAAGAAACTAAGCAATAAAATGGCGATTTCTATTCTCTGGGTCAAAATGGACCCAGCTCCGCCGTCCAAGGGTTAAAGACAGAAACATTGTACGTAAAAATATTATAAATTTTCTCTCTGAGGAACGTACGGTTAATTAACAGAATAAAAATATTACACAGAATGATATTCTGTTAGTAACGCAACAATTTTTAATTACACGTTTCCCCGTAGCTTGCACTATATGAGCCGTTTAATGCAGAAGTAGTACAAGTCAATATCTGTTCTCAACGATTTAATGAAGTGAAATAATTGTATTTCAGGTTGCATAAAATGAAATTCTTCGATATTATTTGCATTTCATAGTACTCCTTTAGTTCCTCATTATCCAACCATTTTGACTTGCACCATTTCTGCGAATTTTAGCCAATTTTGAAAACAGCTCATATCTAGTGTTTAGCCTCGTCGAACACTTTTGCGACTGGTTGCACTCGGCTTCCGTTAATTAAAATCGATGTATATACAAATACATACGACAGGGGCACACAATGCCTCAACAGCCTCGCGGCTAAAATGCATAAATAAGGGTAATAATAATGAGGGGGTTGATTTCGAACTCGTTATACAAGCGTGACTCCAGAAAAGTCTAGAAGCTGCTCAAGAAAACAGGCCGCTATGATACAAGTGGTTCCGTCCAAAAATGTAGATTGTAAGCAAAACGGGAAGCAAAGTATTTATCATTTAGTTTCAATCTTCAATATTGACATATCTTGCTTAAACGTCTCTTTGAAAAAAAACGGGTGGGGGGGAAGTCTCGATGATCACGTGTACTGGGAAATCTCGTATGTATCTATATACAAGTGTACTGTACGTGTTATTATTTCATACATCGTTATTGCTGCGCGTGGAAACACGAGAGAACCTCGTCGGATAGTATACCGCTCGGAAATGAGTTACTCCTGCAAATATCCAGGAAACATATCTCTGTCAGAACTGCGACTACATTTTTTCGCAGTAATTCATGTGTATTTCCCTTTAGACAGTGCCTGAAAATGTTCTTTCTATTCTATAGCTTATACTCCATTCAGAACTTTGAACTTAGGCAAACAATTCTGAATTTCTAGAACGATTTCGAATAATCGAGGTTCTACAAAATCGCGATTTGCGCAAACAAATAAGTTCCAAATCGTAGGTTGTTGGTACTCGTTTTACTCGGCAAAACGTGGGCAATATCATCGTGAAAGTTTTATAAAGAAATAGCTAGAAGCAAGGAAGTTATGTCATTAATACCGTCTCACCGTTCGACGTATCGGTGCACATCTTTTTTCGGTGCACTGTATTCTTCAGGCAAGCTCGAAGTTCGTGCAAAAATGGTAAAACGTAAACGTCGTTGCGTCGATTGCAGCCCCGTAAAGCGAAATGATCGATTCGAAGGTGACTCCTTGGAAATTCTCGGGGTTAAAGCGACCGACGATGTTTCTTGTCGTGTTTCCACCGGTGCTGGCAACCACCGGAAGTCAATGTATGATCGTGTGGGCGCACGTGCGGAACGTGTCCCTCGTTCAAAGATGCATGAACGAGAAGGCAAGAGAGCACAGTCGGTGTTGGAAAAGTGGGGTGTGGTTCGAGGGTGAAAAAATCTAACAGAGACAGGGTGAATATTGCGAGCAGAGGCGAGAGATATCTGCGGTGAGACAGACGAGGCGGTGCAGTGACGGCAGAACACACGGATTTTTTTTTTTTTTTTATTTTCTGTGCTCCCCTACACACCAAGTCGGTATATTGTGTCTTAGCTGTCTTTCGTATTGAGAGATTTTTTTGAGTCTTTTCTGCTTGTCTCGTTCGGATGTGTCGATTTTGAGTGATACCTGAAAGTAAGTGGTTAGTTAGCCGCCTACTGAAACGATCCTAATCGTTCCCAAACGTTTCAAGATTTCCTGGGAGCATAATTTCATCTTAACATTCAAGACTCCTGAGTTGCAACTTCTTTAGTGATCAATAAAACAATAATTTTCTTAAATTTTCTGACAAGTCAAGGTTCATTAAAATAGCGCCAATAATTTCGAGGTCACAACAATTTAAATACAGTGTTTACTCGATATTTGTCCTAAACGCGAATCTAGCCAGGGACATATATCGGCCAGGAGATACTATTCTTTTCGTAGAAAAGGACAGGGTTCATGGCCCCTCACGAGGCATACCTCGTGGCAGTAGGGATAGTTATGGGACTTATATCGGCTAGGACAAATATAGAGTAAACACTGTACTACAATATCAACTATAATTGCACCCTAATATTGAAGTTGCACTTTCCTGAGTAAACTACTGACGAATTTAAATTTTCTCGGTACCAATTGGATTAAATGATTTGCAAAGACGTTTAGGTGATTGTTTAGATCGTTTCAGAAGACTCGAGGGCACAAATATACAACACAGAACAGGAGGGTGATCGGATCAAAAGAGCATCGCGAGACATCCGGAAAACTGGATGTCCTCAGTGACTCCTTTGATCCAACGTCCAGCCCGAGAGGATTTGGTGCAGACAGTAGGCGAGACGTGCCGAGGATCATTGCTGAAGAACAATCGATATATATCGCATGTGACGACAGCTGTCTCGTGAACATTCCGTTTGCTGTCCTGTGTAAAACGTTTTGCGTATGTATACGCATATATGTTTATACATACAAAGGAAATACGGTGTTTCTATATATATGTATACAGATATATGTTTATACATACACGGTCATAAATACATCCATATATGTCGCGCATGACACGCGTTACGATCACGCGTGACAGTTCGCCGCGAGATGACGATCTCTATATATGTGATTTCTATCAGGAAACGAATGTGTATGAGCAATCGATGACGAAACGACGACAGTCAAACGGTGAAATTGGATCGTCAATCTTGAAGGGAACATTTCGTGTTCTACGTGAAACATTACCATTGTTAACAGTTTCATTTTTAAATATATTTTTTTTTTAATTTTTTTTTTTTTTTTAGGAAAAACACGTTTGTTCCTCCCAAGGATTTATTTCCAATATCGCGGGGATGGATGAGCGTATGTCTTAAAGCTAATTACATTTATGAAAATCATCAGTTTTTTTAATGATGTCGCAGAAACTCCGTAGAGTTTCACAGGAGTTGAGCAATTTCAATGGAGTCGAGCTTGAAAGACATGTGCCTATTTATTGAGCTTCCAAAAAATTCTTGTACGTTCGTTGGAACCTGAAAGGAGACTTAAAACGTACGTTTGTTGAAAGGAGATTTAATTAATGGAAGTTTGAACGAAACGAATCGTACCAGTTATTGTCCCATGAAACGAAATACTTTGACCACGTAATTACTGTATATTTATAGAAATGATTTTCGACGGTCCGGTAACCCGATACGAAACCATATCAATTTATTTTAGCCTAACTTGTATTGTCTCTTGCGTACGATAGCAATTCTAGTAAAGAACGCAGAAAACGATTAGGAATGACGATCATTCTCGAGATAAACAAATTTTTTCAGCAGATACAATATTCAGGTGACAAACTCGTCCCCTAAATTGATTGACCTAAAAATTCAGAAATCCACGTTTGCTATTCCGACAGCAGCGAACCCCTACTCGGTCCCACAAACGAAATTTCGTCATCGCTTCCGCATTTATGCTCATATAATATTCCACATATGTGAGTACTCTGACAGAAATTCGACAACCCCTTCGGCAGAAACGACAGCTCGACTACTCGAATTTCATTTATACAACTGAAAATATCACGTTACGTGAGCGTTCACAGTGAATCTATATTTTTCATCATTTTTTTCCGGTTTGACCTTGAATGACCTTGAACGACTATATCGTTGAAATTGTCTCGACAAGGGCTGCAATCGTCAGAGTTCAAAAATACGTGGCTCTGAAAGCCAAAACGAGAGAAACTGGAGAAAAAAAATCTACTGAAACAACCATAAGGACACCAATGTTTAGAATATAATGAACCGTTCGACGAAAGCACCGATCGAATAAAAAGTGAAAAATCGGCCAGATAACGATTATCCCTATGTATTGTCCCGTGGCCGGGAAGAATGATAGATTAACAACATTTCGCGGAACATTTCGCCGATAACAATGGCGCGACACGCGGTACGTGCCGCGATTTTCGGGTAACAGTCCATCAAATTTCGCACACTAACGATTACCCCATTCAGTTTGACTGATGCGGCCTCCGTGGCCGTGTAACATGTGTCACAATATATGTACACAACCGTCGCAACAACTGCCGGTGATTACACGTCCGCGTTGCATTACATCGTATCTGTACAACCAAACCAGGACCCAGAGAGATCCTTTGACGGTTGCCGCGTGTCGTTCCGCGTGGCCTGTCACGTTCAGTGTATGCGAACACATCGAAACGCCGGCATACTAATGCTCGACCGTAACGCGTCGCGCACACGGAATTCATAATTGCCTGCGAAAATGCCTTGAGGACCGTTTAAAAGACGCTGCGTACTCCCCGCACTAGTATTATTCATCCAAACAACGAATTTTTTCAACATAAGGTGATTCCCTATGAAACGACAAGAAGAAAACATACAATAAAGTATTTCCCTTCGGAGCTCCGTTTTCGAGAAAATCGAGTTTGAAAATCCGGTATTTTCAAATTTACTTATTTTTTCGAGAAACGTTTACCAACACATCCCTGACATTTTTCTGGTTAAAATGAGTCCAAACACGACGTCATTCGAACCATGCATCCCCGTTTAATCCTCGATTTTTGGAATACTCATGTTCCACTGCTCAAAGTTCGCATAACAGAGGTTCCATTCAATCCTGAATTAAACGAGCATACGGAATCCAAACTGTGTCGTGTTTGTACTCATTTTAATCGGAAAAACGTCAGGAATACGTGTGTGAACGTTTCATAAACTGATCGTTAGATACAAAAAATCTAAAATCGTTTTCTGCGTTCGACGAGTGATGTTACTGTCGTTAAGGCATGCTCTACGATCATTCAAGGAATGGTACAGCTAATGTACGTACTTGCCGGTCTCTTTAACGATTTCAGGGGCTGCTCACAGACTAAAAACGTTCGCGCACGTCGTTCCAACGCCATCAGTTCGCGACGACAGCGCATTAGGGCGGGTTTACAAGATAAGACGAGGGCGTACGCATTCCGGAAGAGCCGCGAATCGAGCGAAAACGTTGGAAAAGAGCGCGAGCCTCGTAAAGATTCTATCGAACGCGACACGACACGGCGACGCCCGGTCCGATCGTAATGATTCTAATCTCGGTCTGGTTTTCGCGGGCCTCCGGGCTGCGATAATGCGACCCGGTGGTTCTACATTGGCCCGGCGGTTAGCCAATTTCATTAACAGTAATGGTTTATTCGTTGGGTAATCCGTTTCCCTCGTGCTACCCCCGTTTTACCGTCGCGAAGACGGAGAACGCGCGCGCTCGGCTCTGCTCGGCGCGCCGGGATCGTGTGTACCTTTGTGCTTCCTTGCTAAATCGGATTACAGGCTCGCGTTGCGCCTCGTGCGCGCTGCAAAAACGAGTTAATAGCAACGACGAGCTAACATTCTTGCCCCCGATTCCCTCGGTACGCGACGGAATCCGTTTCCCGCCTTCATCTTCGCATTTCACTGCGATGAAGTCTTTCGGGGACTTCGCACGCCAGAACCAGGTGTGCCTGTCGTTAATCAATGGGGGGAACCCCTTGTGTAAAATGAAATTTTTGA
>CM052114.1:4255499-4279661 GCA_028454245.1 Halictus quadricinctus | reverse complement strand
TGTTCGAACTTTCCTGCTTAGTTAATTTTTTAGTAGCATCTTTAAAAGAATATTTAAAAAATTGGTGATAAGTTGCCTAAGCGGAGGTGCCATTTTCCTGTGAACGGTGCCAAATTGAACAATTCTTCTGAATTTTTCCTTAAGGCGATTGTACTTCGATGTTCGAACTTTCCTGCTTAGTTAATTTTTTAGTAGCATCCTTAAAAGAACATTTAAAATATTGGCGAAAAGTTCTTTAAACGGAGGTGCCATTTTCCTGTGAACGATGCCAAAAACAATTCTCCTGAATCTTTCTTCAAGCGATTGTACATCACTGTTCGAGCTTTCCTGCTCAGTTAATTTTCTCGTAGCATTGTTAAAAGAATATTCGAAAAATTGTTGATAAGTTGCCTAAACGGAGGTGCCATTTTCCTGTGAACGTTGCCTTTAACAATTTTCGCGAATTCTCTTCTTAAAATTAGTGGCATCTTTGGAAAAATATTTGAAAAAAATTGGTGATTATTTTCTGAATGGAGTGGCCATTTATTGCCATTTGTATAGTCGACGTTAACACTAAACCTACCACGATCAAAATGACCGGTTTTATATTTTACAATTATTGAAACTATAAAAATTCATTCGTGGAAAATAGTGGAGTTTTCCTTGTCCAAGCATTTATTATATTGAAAAATACGGACAATCTCAATAAATTAAAGGCTGCCATTTTTATAAGGCGATATTTATTAGATAATGTTAATGCATGGCAGGTTTAGTGTTAATATCGAACGTGTAAATATAATGGTTTCGAATTATGTAGCTTGTGGGCGATACACCACAGTGTTGTGAATAAAATTTTTGTTCGCACATTATCCAAGGGAAATAATTAAGCAGCCAGCGTGCCGTTCGCGAAAGTTTATGGCCGCAAGGTGCGGACAAACGGAGTCGGTGTAAAATTCCAACCCATTAACTTAGCATTCGTTAATTTACGCGACCTCGGGGACGCCGCGAAGACACAATTAATTACGAATAGCCATAACGAACCATTCGCCTGTTTTTATTAATGGCCACGCTCGAGAGTGCAAACGTGACTTTGGCCCCAAGATGGCGACTACGATGGCGCAAACTTCGAATTAACGACCTCTTGGAAGAACACTCTAACGAAAAAATTGTAGGAAATAAATAGAAACACTTGCGCATACTGCAATTCATTTATTTGAGAGAATTGCAAGCCCATAAAATTGTACGTTTGATGTATGTAACGATGGTTTAATTTTATTTTTATCTGTAGTATATTCTTGGAATGTTTATTCAGAAACATATGAGACACCCTGATATGGAAGTGCTCGATTATATTCGACGGACTAAAATTATAATTACAAGCCCTTTTGTTAGCAAATAATTGTCAATATCAACGTTAATGGAATATATCTATCCCCAACACAGATAATAGTTACCGGACTTTTGTTATATCACCATTGCGAGGTTTATTTTATTTCGCCAATTGATTAAAACTCCAATTAGATATGTCACGAGTAATTCATCGGTTTCATAATTATCGCTTGTTAATACGGACGGAATAGCGTGGGCAAATTAATATGCCAATTCGATTCGGACACGGATAACATTTTCGAAACGGTTCACAGATCTTCCATAACGTGACAAGTTCAGTGGAACAATTGATTGAACAATGATTGCCACATTCATATATACATCTATATTTTAAAAAATCAACGCGTTTTGCAAAATCCTATGCGATTTGCTAGCAAATATAATACAAAATCCAAAAATATTTCCTTTCAAATTGTGGGATTGTCAATCTACATCCTATTCGCAAAGAGGGTCGTTCAAGTTGATGATATAATAAAATAATAATAGCACAGTTACATGGCAAAAAAAAATACACAATTAAAAATAGAGCACTGTTCCTCAAGATTTGCACAATAACGACAGTATTCCAAACTCTCCCCTAATCGCGTTCTGTCACGAGAAAAAATAGCAAGAGAAAGCTATGAATTGGAACACTCGTTTTACCGAGCAGTTCGGATAAGCGAGGTTCTACTATACCGTGGATTAAACTGGGTCGTGTTGGGTATCATTTTACTCGTAATAACGTCAGGAATACGTTGATACCAGTCCCGAAAAAATTTCATTGGAAACAAAATTGCTACGGTAGGATTAGTCTCACCGATACACTGGCTGCCAGGCAATTCTAGTGTTAAACAAAGCATTCGAAACGTAACCGTTGCCAAGAAGAATTCTCGACGATAGCTTGTCGAGCACCGAGTATATTGACAAATAGTAGAGTCTCGGTGGCAGTCGAAAACAATGGGATTAAACAGTTCCGACGCACTATCCCGTGTTCCGCGAGAGCGGGGAACGGTGAAGAATAGTCCGTGACAAACAATCGAATTTCGAAGTTGCTGAACTCGCCTGTCCGGGGGAATATATATCAAATCGTATAAGAAATTAAGGATTCGTTCCGGAGCTTCGGTCCTCTGTTCGCCCAATGACTCGTGTCCGGCAAGAAAGATAAATGGCCGTCAAAGGAACACGGGAGAGAGAACGAAAGAGGTCGAGAGAGAGAGAGGGAGAGGAGAGTTTGGTCTCTTTCTCGCGAGACCGAAGCGAAACGATTCATTTCTAGGCAGCCACTCTGGCATACAAACCTGGTAGCTCGTTGTTTTTTCTTTCTCCCTTCGTTTCCTCGCGGAAGACTCTCCCCGGATAAATGGAACACGGTCTCTTCCTCCGTCGTTCTTCTTCCTATTTTCTTTGTTATCGCACAATCTCTGTTTTCCCCTTGTCTCTTTCTCTTTTCCGAAGAGGAGAAACCCCGCTCTCTCTCTCTCTCTCTCTCTTTCTCTCTCTCTCCTCCCACGGTTTGTCTTTATCGAACGCGGACTGCTGCTCTCAGTATGCTGCGGGAAGGGAAAGAATATTTCCGCGAGGAGAGCTTTATAAACTGGAATCGACAGCTTATCGCATCGCCTACCGTGCTCGCGATTTACCACGCGTGCAGGATCCTACTCGCGTTTATGCGTGGGAACACAGGGCTCCCGCGAGAACGGAATAAAGGAAATGGCTAACAAAATAAACGTATGTTCTATTGCTAAATGTTAACCTTCCGTTTTGCGAACGTCGCACTGTGGTCCAGATCGACGAATTAGCTGTTTACAA
The DNA here is from genome assembly GCA_028454245.1 of Halictus quadricinctus. Classification (NCBI taxonomy): domain Eukaryota; kingdom Metazoa; phylum Arthropoda; class Insecta; order Hymenoptera; family Halictidae; genus Halictus; species Halictus quadricinctus. Next base: position 4,276,505 of record CM052114.1, on the reverse strand, counting down.
AGATTTTAGCAATGTTTCAAGCAATAATAAAATAGGTCATCGGATTCGTTAACTATAACATTATTAAGTAAACAATATATAGTGACAATTAAAAAATCAAGGTGACATTAAGCTTTTACTTAACAAAACATGTTTTTTCAATTTTTCATATCGAACTTTATAGAAGAGTAATTACTGATTAATTTTTGAATAATGAATTTGTGAATAATGAATGATGTTTAGTATATTATTGAAAGAAATGGTGATGTTTGAAATCTGTCTTCGCAGGTGTATTTCTTAGAAAAAGACACACAACTTTGCCATGTACACCATTTTCCTATTTGAAGTAGTTTCCAAGGTATTCGTGGAAAATGTTTTTTACCCTCGACTTTCAGGTTTTGATCTTAGCTGTTACCAGGTTTTGAAATAACAATATAATCTTTCATTTTGGGAATGCTTTTTTACCTTAAATTGCGATTATTTGACCATCTCAAAAGAATCTCTTAACAACAATAACTTTTGTACCGGGACCGAATGGGATGTGAATCTTGCATGATTTTATAGAGAAAAGTGTACTGAAAATAATGCACTTTGATAGAATGCGAAACTATACGGAACTGAAAAGATATCCTTTACCAATGATAGAAAACTTTGAAGATCCTCTTTAGTTTACTAAGCATTGTTGTTTCAATAAATTATAAACATTAAATCTTAGTACACAAGATATACTCTCAATATAGACAAATACTATTCATTTGAAACAAAAATGGACACATAATATTACATAGATTCTCCAGGATATCAATAAGAAATGAGGTAATTTTTTCGGTGAATAATAAAATTCATAATGTGTTGATTTTTAAATGCTTAACAAGCCTCGTTAATTTCACCGTTTTCGAATGTTATGGACATTTAAAAAGCAACATACATTTGGTAAACATCGATATGAGCAAGTTGATTTTTTATCAATCGATTAGGTCGTCCCATAAGCAATATCGTCTCTTATTCTTTAATTGGATACTACAACAATTTTTCAAGAATATAAAAAATCAGGTGGAAGAAGAATGTCATTGAAAATTATGGTGAATACTTGGACGATTAAATATAAATTAAAAAGCGATCCCCATTTCGGATCTAATATCGTAGTATAAGTAATTGTATAAAATGGTATTCTTTAGAAGAACGAGTAGAAATAATTTTTATTTATGGAGTTTCAATGGTAACTGATGTATCAGTGGGATATGTGCACAAATTACTTAAACATAACAAGTTTCATCATTATAAAATGCAGTTGCATCAATAGTTATTGGAGGATAACTTTGACAGGCGGATTGAGTTTTATGAGGAATTAATAAATATGATCAACGTCACTCCTAATCTAATTAAAAACATTTGTTTCAGTGACGAATGCACTTTTTTCTTAAACAACGCTGTAAATCGTCATAACTGTCGTTATTGGAGTGACGAAAATCCACATCTTATTAGGGAAAAAATAAATGTTTGGGCAGGCATTTTAGAAAATGCTATTACAGAATTTGAATGGCAAGTGTGACTCGCTCTGCTTCTCTTTAAATATCTCCGAAACTAGTGGGCAGATAAAAAAAGGTATCCTACGAAAATTGCTGGTCTTTTTACGTACAATAAGATCCCATAATAAAAAATATGGGTTTCCATTTGAAAAACAAAGTTGACCTTCAAATGACCTTGAAAATCTTTCCCCCTCGAAATCCTTGGACACGTGTTTTACACTTTTTCAATATCTTTCATGCTTTTGCCAGATATTCGGCTGGAAAGTTTTCAAATGGACACCCTGTATAAATGCAATTCAGAGGAAAAATTTAACAAATGCGGTAGTTAATGGATAAAAACAGCGCTGACAAAATAGAGAGTGTTCCTTTGAAGCAACCGTTTCCCAAGCGGAAATCAGTTCGCCCGAAGTCACCGGGTGAGATTTATGGCATCGAACTGCGGTGTGGCATTGAGGGAGCGGTTTGTCCCTCAAGTACCGCGATTTTTACTCGATCTGGCGCGCTATCACGCCCACTTTCTTTCTGTATGCGCACCCTTCATAGTCACCCCTAATCGTAGTGTTTCTTCGTCCACCATCGTCAAGGCTGGGTCTTCGTTCCCCAGGTCCCTGCATATTTAAACACGTCCGGTGCACCGTGCGTTTCATCTTCGGGGGTGTTCGGGACGAATTCGGCATTTACGCCCCGGCTCGGAAATCTCGGCTTTATTTCGTCCCAAATCGAGTTACTGCTGGAACCAAGTTCGCCGCCAACGCCGTCGTCGTCGTCGTCGTCGTCGGCGTCTCTCGCTTTTCCTTTTTTGTCCCCGTCGCATTTCCTAGGACTCCCGGGACGAGTTTCTCCATGGCCTGCCAGAGTGTCTCGTAAAAGGAAATTGTGCCATGAAGAAAACGCGCCGGCCGAGACCGCGGAAACGGCCGGATTTACTGCGGGACAAGAGATTATCGTAATGTTAATTCGTGGTTGGTTGATTTCCTGCGATGCTTCTTGTTAGATACGCGTACGGTGCACAGGACGGACCATTCTTCACGCAATACTTATCACCCAACAGTCGAGAACAACGTTCCCCCTTGCTTCATCAAGGAAGCAATCGTGCAATTTTTGTCTTTCCGAAGAGTCGACATCAAAGAAATACGAATATGGTTAAACTTCGCCTGAGGAAGCCAGAAATTTTCAATTCTTTTTTATGCTATCCTGTAGATTTTGGCGAGAAAATTCCGAAAATCAAAGTTTCAAGCCTAGGGGATCACCAGTTCGAACGTTACGCGTGTGTAAAGATGTGTGATTTTCAGCATTTTTGACAGGTAAGGGCGCGGCGCCATTTAACGGTAATGCCGATAACGTAGAGCATCGATCTTTCTGAGTAAAAAATCTTTTCCGCACACATGACTAAGAAAAAAAGTAAAAAGTTGTAAATACAATTTGCAATTCCTCCCCGCAATAATACCCCATTGGTTCAGCAATGAAACATTTCGTCCCGTATCCAGTTTGCGCGAACACGGCATTACTATTTTACATATCTATCGAATTCGAAGCGGATATGCTCGCATTATTCTCGTACACGTATATCAACTGAACCCACGCACACATATACGCGCACACACCCCCACGCAAAATCCCTATATTCGGTTATGTCGCATCGAGACGAATGTCGAGTTCGATTTCGAACGGGAATACCTTTTTAAAAGCAAACGTCGTGTATCTTTCGACGTCCCTCCTTTCGTGCACCGCCTTTATGGCGATTGTTCTATTCAAATGATCTAATGAATACAAATTGAACATAAATTTAAATCGAACCAGTTTGGATACGCGGTCGCGTATCGGCTCCGATTCACTTCCACAATTTTCGATTGAATCTCTGGTTTATGCGTATATCACTGCTCGATCGGCGCCGATGATTTTTCTTTGCCCCGAACTTTCGGATTATTCGGTTTGTTAACTTTCGAGACGGATTAAACCGGGCGCCTGATACAGTCAATGAGAATTCTTCACCTGGGCGAGCGGCACAGGTGAGAAAAATAAAACCCGTGCGTTTATAATTCCCCGGCATTTCCACGGGTTCAATATCCCAGTTTTATCGCGGGGCGATATTAAGACGCGAAAGAAGCGACGGGGAAATTAATTTTTAGTTCCTCATGGATTCCTAGGTTCATGAATAATCTCGTTTGCCCGCGTTATGGTGTTTTCCCCTACCCGCGACTCATCCTGGGACTCTGCACGCAGCAGCAACAGAGTTTTCCACCTCTCTCTCTTTCTCTCTCTCTCTCTCTCTCTCTCTCTCTCTCTCTGGCCTGGCGAAGAAGGAATTTCCTCGGAGTATTTTTTCGCTGGATCGCGGGCCGTGTGATGTAGTTTCACAGGCGAGATCGTAAACGTTAACGGGTGCCGGGACTTTGTCAGTTATTACAGCGAGCTTCCGAGTTGATCTCGCGTTCCTCCGAGGATATACTTCCGGGCGCGAACATGAAAGCCGGAAACATCGGGCCGAGTTTAAATAAGCCGGAAAATATTTTTGAACGATTTCATGACTACTCTGCCACTTTTGCCAACTGTCTGCGCCACCCTTCACGCTGTCGGACTCACCCCCAAGGATTAATTAATTGGACAGAATTAGAGGTGAACGATTTTGTTACATTGAGCGGTTGCTTAACAATATTCAGATTTTGAGGAAATTTTTGGGAATTATTTAAGGGGTGGACGCGGCCCTCGAATCGCAGGCGAAGTGTCACAAATAAAATACAGAGTATCAGAAGATTTAAGTATAGTCACATTATTTCCAATTTATTGAAAATTAAAACTATTAAAAGCGGAAATATATTTTTATCGTTTTTCGTGGTTGATGCAGAAAGTTTTTAAGGTTTTATCATTTTTGGAAAAAGTGTTTGCCCCAATTTTCTTTATTAATGTATTATATGAAGGGATGGAAGCAACCCTGAAATTACAAGCACTGCTGTAAGATTTAATTCTTTAATTAGTATTTGATCCATATTGTTTTCTAGCAATTTATTCAAAGGGGTGAAAGCAGCCCTCGAATCGCAGGTGAAGTTTCATAAGTAAGATCAGACTATCAAAGGATTTAATAGTGCCGTCAGATTATTTTTAATTTAATTTATCAAAGCTATTAAAAGAAGAAAAAGTGTTTACACCATTGTTCTTTATTAATATATTATGTGAAGGGATGGAAGCAATCCTGAAATTACAAGCACGATGCTGTAAGATTTAATTCTTTAATTAGTATTTGATCCATATTGTTTTCTAGCAATTTATTCGAAGGGGTGGAAGCAGCCCGCGAATCGCAGGTAAATTGTCACAAGTAAAATAGAGGTATCAAAAGATTTAAGTATAGTCAGATTATTTTAAATTTACCAAAGTTATTAAAAGAAGAAATACATTTTTCATAATTGGTGAGAAATGTTTTTATTTTGCACAAAGATCCGCAGTCTATTTTTAGAAAAAGTGTTTGCCCAATTTTTCTTTATCAATATGTTATTTAAAGGGCTGGAAGCAGCCCCTAAAACGCGGGCAAAATGTGGTATGATTTTATCAATATTTTCGGTTATAGTATACGATCTTCCGTGTAATGCTCTGGATCATTTCCTTGGATCCTTTAATTTAGTGGGACATTGTGTTAATATTGATGGTACAGGGATTTACGACGGCGAGGCAGAGACTATTACTCCCGTAATAATAATACTGATTAGTAATGCGTGTTTGTATTACGTTTGGCATACATTATAACGTGCATAACGAAATTGTTTAATTAACGTCGTCCACTGGGAGCTATCTACGCTGCGTTCCGTGGTGGAAAATTACAACCCTGTACGCAGGACCGACGAGATTCAATTGTGTTTTTCTATGGACGAGTTGGGAATTAGGTGAGTTATATATGGAAAAGTGCGAGTTATTAACGAGTAAGTCTGTATTTCGGAATAAAGATGAGTGGCTCGAAAATGAGATTTACGAAAACAGCTTTGTGGTAAATTGTACAAGCAACGCGAACAGTTGCCGGTCAGCAGAGATATTTATTATTCATTCGCAAACATTCAACAGAAAGTTTGTTGCACGCACACACTGATTAAACTGCGGCCAGTGTATTATGTGTATTCGTACTATGTACCACACGCGGAAAAGTATATTTGTTGTACAGCTATGTTTATTCTCGTGGGGAAATATTGATAACCAAAAACTAGAAAAATACGAAACACATTTAACTAGAAATTGTACAAAGCTGATCGAAACGAAAGAGAGAAACATATTTCTGAAACGGGAGCAAGTGATGCGGTGATCCATTCGTCATTACCATATATCATGAATATCTGAAATATTTGAAATCTGTGCTAACTTAACACTGGAACTACCGAGCACGTCAAAATGGCGGACTTCCGATTGTTTCTTTAACGATTCGTGAAGTTGTAGAAATATTCTCTTGAGATATTACATAATTGAGACGTTACCATAAAAATCCTATGAAATCTGAATAAATTCAATCCTACTTCCCACCTTCCCTAGATCTCACTTCCTCTCCCTAGATCCTCTAGATCAGCGGTTTTCAACCTTCATGATACTATACCTCCCTGAAAAAAATTTTTTTCCGCGCCTCTCCACCTTCTAATTTTATAACAAATATAATAACAAAGACACGTTAAGTTACGACATGAAGTTTTATTTATTTGTATATATTATAGTATGATAAAAAATTTCAATAAAAATAATAATTCAGTAATAATATAGTAATATAAAATATAACAACATAAGCTTGGCAGTACTAGTGTTAAAAATTCTCTTTACTGAATGAGTAATCTCTAGGATAATCTAGGGGATCTAGGGAGACGACGTGAGATCTAGGGAAGGTGAGGAAGGATCTAGGGGAGGCAAAAAGAGGCGTGAAAATTCGTAATTTTGTACAGAACGTGAAACGGCAGTGTACAGCGTTAACGCGTAACGAGACTCCAATTCATGTTCTCTACATTTTCTGGGCTACCATGCATTTTCATCATTAAATATATACCGGAACCACGCGCGAATATTGAGCGATAGAGAATGGCGAGACCGGCGAGGTCGAGGAAGATGAAGCAGCAGCGCAGTTTTTAATCTGGAGAGCTCGCGGGGTTTTGATCTCATTAGACGCCGTTGGAACGCGTTTCCTTCTTCACGCGTTGCCCCGAGGCTCCCGTCCATCCCCCCCCCCCCCTCCTTCCCCACCCCCGTTCCCTGTTTCTTAACAATTTAAAGAAATTCCAGTCCGAATAACTGCACCCTGCCAGCCGACGAGAGATCGCCTAAAGAGTTACGGTTAATGGAGGGGAAAAATAGCGGGCTGGGAGGGGGGGATATAGGGGCTGGATAGAAGAAGCGAAAAGAAGAACGGATTGAAAGACCGTGGGAGTTTGAAAGAGGCCAGCGAGAGAGAGGGGGGGGGGAGCAAATTGAAAATCAGCCACCGACCTGGCCGAATACTTGGCGAATAGTTTCGCGGGAACGGCCGCAGCGTGAGAAAATTCGATCGACGCCGTTTAGGCGACCCCCGCAACCCTTTTGTGCCAGGTTTTTCGCATCTTCCGAAAGTATCATTATTTAGACTCCATATCCTTGATGTACCTTTAAAGTACATCCACCTAACTATGGACACGCCCCTTTGAAATGGAACTGTTCGATAACGCTAGGAAATGTCGATAGAAATATCTATTTCAAGGTCGTCGGTATTTTTTGTAGGACACCCTGTATATTTTCGTTGGTATTCTTGTAGAGCGTGAAAAGACGAATCCGGCGAGTACAAGGACTATACCGTTCCGATCATTCGATCTCGAGATATCCGTGTCTGAAAGTATCAAACTCATCCGTATTTTTTTATAAGACATCCTGTATATTTTCTTTGGTATTCTTGTAGAGCGTGAAAAGACCAGTCCGACGAGTACAATGACTATACCGTTCTGAGCATCAGATCTCGAGATATCTGTGTCTGAAAGTGTCAAGCGCGTCAATTATCGAAAGCGTCATCTAACCTTTCAGACACGGATATCTCGAGATCGAACGATCGAAAGGGTATGCTTCTTGTACTCGTTGGATTCGTCTTTTCGTGCTCTACAATAATGTCTAAGGATAACATAAGGTTCCCTTGTTCAGGCTGATGGTGAAACGAATTTCGAATCTTTCTGACTTGTTGAAACAGGCTATTGCATTGCTGACGAGCCAGGAAACTTTTGTGGCTGTGATCGAGGACGCAAAGGGAAGCTGAATCAGGGAATCGGATTGTAAAAAGTTATTCGATTAGCCGACTTTTGTCTACATTAATTATGATCCGATACTGCGGCTGCTCCGCTAACAAGTAACAAGTATCGGTCGTGATAGAACTTCCGCGTTAAGTGGATGAGAAAAGTTTCCCTAACACCGTCGAAAGGTGAATAAGGGGGTGTTGGGGAGGGGGAGAGCGAAACATGAGGAGGGAGCAGAATTGATCTATGGCCAGGCTCGTGGAAGAGATTAGTTGCACTCGGGCGATTTTCATCGGATGATGATACTTGGCTGGGCCACACGGATCAAAGCGTTCGTTTGAAACGCTGCTGGCTCGAGATCATCGGCAATCATCATCCCACCGACAAAGCTTTTATTGACCCCGTTAGATCGACAACGGTCACGCAGAGCTTCGTTAAAAACGTACAGGTGTTACACAAAGTTTGAACACCGGAAATATTCTACTTATCGATGATAAGACAGCAATATGTTAGAGGAGAATGAGTACAATAAGTCTAAACGACTGTTGTAAGCAACAAATATTTCTCAGAACGCAAGACTTCAGATTTAATTGTGTTTTTATGAAACCGCTACCATAATATTCGCGACATTTTTCTGATTAAAATGAGTCCAAACACGATATAGTTTGGATCACACTTACTTGTTTAATCGACGATAATAAATTTCTCGATGGTCGGTTCGGATAGTCGAGGTTCTATTAAATGGTGGATTACACAGACAAATATGATTCGACTTGTATCGTGTTTGTACTCATTTTAACCAGAAAAATGTCAGGAACATGTTGATAACAATTTCATGTAGAAGTAATTCTAAACAAAAAAAGTTGCATTACATTTCACGATCAAGAAATAGAATTGTACAGGATAAAAATAACATTTCGATGTAAAATTTTCATGGTATTTCGAAGAATTGTTGTATTTTCTTGTATTGTATCGCTCAGTGAACTGTGTATCGATAAGAAACGCGGCAGGAACGTTTAAAGAATATTCGAAGAGCTGATCGAACCCGATAGCGATCAACGCAGCGAGTCCAAGACCAGGTAAGGCCGTGGAGCTCATTAAAAGCTCGTTAGAAGGCGGCCGCAAGCTTGGAAAGTGCAGCGGGGTCCCAAGTTCTTGGACACAGTTTCGAGAAAATCATGCTGAACGCCCGGAAGCCATGTTCACGCAAAAGCAGCACGTAAACTAACCTAATTACTCGCGAGATTACGCTCGTAAAAAAGTAATTTGCGATTAAATTAACCGGCGGCCGCGGGTTAGAGAGAAGAGATCCGCCGGTGAAAGATTCCGACGGCTGGAAAGACGGTTTTATTCTTTCTCCGTTGCGCTTAATCACGGCCGACCGGATTTATCAAGCTCGCGAGGATTAAAGCTTACCTGCGTTTTAGTCTCGTCGCTGACTTTCACCTTCGACTCGAAATTACTATGAGCCATCAGGATCTTCGCGTTATTTATGTAAACCTCCTCGCCGTGCGTGGTCTGCTTCTTGGTCACCCATAATGGCGGATTACCCTCCAGTTCCGACGAGACCGAGTCGCCCAGGTTCTCGATCATTTTCGGCAGGTTCGCTGCAACAAACACGCAGAAACGTTGTCATCGAGTTACCCTAGACAATCTGAATTTCACACGTTCTAATATTTTCCATGTACAGTTATTAACTTTTTTAATTTTAACTTATTTAACTTATTTAATGTATTAAAGAAGAAATAGCAAAAAATTTGGATACACACATTCTTGTTATTTTTGTAAAGTAATGTGAAATAGTGACTTTCAGTGCTTCGCAAACCTAGTGATTAAGATTCTCAACAGAGTCTAATAAATATGTGTGTTATTAATTTCCTTTATACCGAAATAAAATTCTATTTTGGCGTTGTTCATGTACAGCTATCGAAGAACATACAGGTATACATAATACATTTTCTTCTCTTTTTAGGAAATTACGAATTACGAAAAAGTTCTAGTCACTGAAACCGTAAAATAAATCGTAGTGCAAGGGGTTAACGCCGAACCTGTCACCAACGGTCAAAATGACCGGTTCCCGATTTCTTATTTCACGATTATCGAAATTATAAAGACGCTTGCGGACGAAATGATCGAATAAATATCTGCAAGAAAATGTAAGACGCTAAGTGTTATACGCGAGCTCTACTTTATCGACATGTACCTATGAGTAGTTTATAGCTGTAGGCGTATGCTACAATTGTAGTGATTTTTTTTGTTTGAGATGAACTTAGTCTCCTTCCGTGTGAAGCGTATGTATATTATTATATTTATAGTAACACTAAACCTACCAAGCATTAACGGTATCTGGTAAATATTGCCGTATAAAAATGGCAATTCCCGATTTATTGAGATTGTCTGTAATTTTCCAATAAATGGTTGAACAAGGAAATTTATTCCACTATTTTCCATAAATGAATTTTCATAGTTTCAATAATTGTAAAATCTAAAATTTTAACCGTGGTAGGTTTAGTGTTAGTATAGTTAATTAAAGTGTGATAATAATACGTAGCTTTCGTTATTCCGATTTTCTGTCAATATCTTTAGTAGCGCACATATTACTAGACGGCAAGCAAAAGCCAGAAAGATGGTCCCTCCGGCGGAGAGACTCTCGAGACTGTCTCTTCGACCAGTTTATGAAACGGAACCCAATTCCTGGCGTTCGTAATGAGCGCCATTGTTGTCGGCCTCTACGAACGCACGAGATTCAACCTAGATGCAGAACGATATCTCCCAGAAAGCTGGGAGAATCGGGGGAACGTTTCAGCTGGTAACGAGATAATAAAGTGACCACCTTTGTACCTTTGTCGCACGCCCTTTGACATTCGCTTTTTCTCTCTCGAGAGAGAAAGACGCCTTATCTTTCGGACCGTTTTTCTGCGTCTCTTCGTTGCTCAGCGAGTGCGAAATAAAGTAAAATAGCCGAGGATTTCAACGAATATAATTCCCGGAAGAAATTTAAATAATAGAATCTTTGGCGCGGGATGAAAAGAAAATGTATACACATTTATTTCTTATCATAAGCTACGGAAAATACTATTACATAGATAATGTTAACAATTTAAGGTCGAGTTAAGGTGTAGCAAATTTGGTTCTGCAAAATGTTAGGACAGAAGAAATGCTATTGTTCTTATCGATTTTCATTTCATTTAAGGGCCAAAGGTAGTCACGTGACTTTTGCAGAGTCAGCAGCTCGGAAACTGCTGTACAGGGTGTGTGAAAAGTAATGGTCCTCCGTCCTAGAGGTGAACCTACACTTCTGGATCGGTGATCATTTGTTAAAGAAACTTGCCGCAAAATTGTTTACAACAACAAAAATTTTTGTTAAAGTTTTTCTTTACATCTACACCTTCTATACATCGAGAAAAGAAATAGTTTGAAAGGAACCCCATATGTCGCAAACAAATAGTTATTGAGATATAAGCTGTGAAAGTTTCTGCGAAATTTGATTGTGTGGAGTTATACGTATAGTGAAATGTACTACTACAGCTTTATCTCGATAAATATTTGTTTGCGACAAATGGTTCTTTTCAAACTTTTTCTTTTCTCGATGTATAGAAGGTGTAGATGTAAAGAGATACTTTAACGACAATTTTCTTTGTTATAAACAATTTTTTACTAAACTTGTCACATTTTTTGGTCTATAAAAGTTTTTGGCTTTATTTCTCAGAGAATCAAGACAAAATATGGCTCAGTTTGTAGCTAGAGATATTTTCTAGTGCGCGCTACCCTCGATTTTATTCAGAAAACTCATCGAATCGCATAAAAATGCTTGGATTCCACGGCATGCACATCGTCAATTTTTGGCCTACTTCTAACGCATATATTACCAAATATCTGCATAATCTCGTCAGCTCGTGACCAACGCGCACTGCATTGAACTTTCCTTTGCCGAATGAACCCTCCCCAGCGAAAAATATTCTCATATAAATTCGAAAACTTTCCTCCCGTGAAACAATTTCTCGCCCATTTTTGTCGGTAACCTGGTTACTCTACCTTATCGCGAATCTACGGAGTCGTAACCCTTAGTATTTGAATTTTTAATATTTTTTAATATTTTTAATATTCTTTATGGAATGTTCGAAGCTGCCGACCGAGCACTCGAAGTATAACAATAATTTATCGAATGTAATTACTCGAAACGATTGATTCGACGATTTATAGTTTGATGGCATCTGCGACAGAACGGCCAGCGATCGAATTTTTTATTTCGGGCACGGCATAAGTTTCCCATTCGAATTTGCCACCGTCGAATGTTATCGGTTTGGTTGTTGTAAAACGCATTTTTCATTACAGATAACAATTCGATCGGGAAATGGGTCACTGCTTTGCCTATCTTGGGATAAAGCACAAACGGTTGCATATTGGGCACAGTTCACGCGGGTACCATTTTTCAAGTTTTGATATTTTTCCAATCTGCACCAAGAATCGACGTGTAGTGGCACTTTTGCGGTTTTTTTCGGTCGGGAGCCTCTTTTTTTAGTGATTATATATTGTTCTGTTTTTGTTCGATTCTCCACGCTCAATACTATCGGTCATTTTTATGGTGATTTTAGAATAGAAATTCGGGAAACCTTTATGGCTTCACATGTCAATTGAGAATTGCGTACTCGTTGGGAAACTGCGGTGGCGCATTTCCTGTTCGGTTTGCATAGTTTCTTTGTAAAAACGTGTCATGTGTTGCAGCGTAATAGGGAATTAATATCAATCTCCGATGTGTGCGGTATAAATGCAAAAATTCGCTGCGTTTAAAAAAATCCTTTGAAAAGACTTGCCATTCCCAAAATTTGTTGCACGATTTTCCGTTGCCATTTTATCGAGCGTCGGATCGGACGTAACGTAGATTGATTCCCCGCTAAAATTCGGTTATTAATAAACATCCCCCTATATAATTGATCGCGGGGGCTGAATGGCCGTGGTTCAGGAAAAAAAGGAGAACACGAACGAATACGTTCTATTCAACGATCAATAGTCCCGTTGATCTCTGCATCGTTTTGTCCCAGACGTCGCTTTCAACGAAGGCGGATGATTAAATCCTCGATCGAAACCCATTTATTTTCGCTGCGGAGCCCCTTGGGGGCACAGGTGTGATGGCCGACCACAAAACGAGAACATTCGTGCGAAGCTGCTCGCGCAATCGATTTATATTTCCTGGCCGAAAACTTGCATGGCCCCCGAAAGTAGACCACCGACAAAAAAGACAACTGAAAAATTATTTCCATGGGAACGTTAAAACCGTTCGACTCCAGCTACGATGTAAGTCGTGGACAAAAATTAAACAGAGCTTCGAACAGTATCTATTGACTTTAACCCTTTAAGACTTTCAACCCTTCCTCGCATTTAAATCATTCCACGAGCACCAAACAAATTTTTCAACCACAAATAAAACTTAGGCTCAACCAAAAAATATTACCGTCACGATCGAAGCAGTTCAGAAAAGCATAACAAAGGCATAGTCCTTCTTTTTAAACTGTGTTGGCCACATTGTGACAGTCTTTACTCTATATATGTCCCAAATGCCTAGCCGATAAAAGTCCCAGAACTGTCCCCACTGCCGCGGGGTATACCCAGTGAGGTGTGGATCAAAGAATAGTATAGAATATATCCTGGCCGATATATGTCCCTGGCTAGACCCGTGATTTGGACATATATCGAGCAAACACTGTAATCCGCGCACGGAATTGATTTGGGAATCTGACGACGAAAGTTCGCGGGCGTCTCGGATTTCCTTCGCCGTCGTAGTCTTAAAAAGAAGTTCTTTTCTTTTCTTTTTTTTTTCTCAAAGTAAAAAGAAAACGGAGTTTCGGCAGGACCTGATAGAAATGCGGGAGCGTGACCTGCGAGTTTCGGAATAATCTGAGTTCTCGGAGCTCGTTGTACGGTCGTTTACACGGTCGCACACTGTCGATGGTGTGTTCCGGTACATTGCGAGGCGGGGAACGCGCCGGCATCTTGTTTGGACACTTCTTTAAATCAATTACGAGTTCCCCGGGCAGGCAAGTTCTGCGGGCAAGTACTATAGTATATACGTATATACTGGTTTTCAACCTTCACCCCTCCTCCCGATATCGTCCATCCTTCTCTAATCCCCCCCCCCCCCCGCCCCCATACTTCCTCTGACCGACCAGTTCGACGAAAGTTCGACGGGCAACCCTCGCGTTTCATCCTCCGCGGCGTCAACCTCTCGGTTTCCGGATTGTTTGCTCGGCCTCGACGAATTCAATCGGCGCATTTGCGATTCAAATGACCGCGAGACAACTTACTTTGCTGGCTGATTTTTGAAAATTTGACCAGTCGTATCGTCCTTTGCATTGCATATCGATAGCGAGATTGACGGCCTTTATGCGCCATTTTGTTGCTGTGTGTATTATTTCGGTGCTGTATGCGCTATTTGGCTGCTATATGCATTGTTTAGTTACTATATGTACTGCTGTACAGGGGGGTGTCCCACATGACACTTTTCACGATTTTTCAAGTACTTGCGATAATCTGACAAACAAATATTTTCAACAAAAGTTGACCAGTTATCGATTGGCTATACATTGCGATAAAAAAAGTTCGAAAAATATTTGTTTTCAGTATTGTCAAGGTCACCTTGATCTCCCACTCAAGCAGACTGTCATTTCTCGTTGAAATTTTCATTTCTTTGCCTTCAAGGTCATCGGAAGGTCATGGTATGCTAAGTCATTGAATACGTCTTTAGACGAGCTACAATACTGTTAAGTCAAAAATACAAAGTGTCATTTGAAAAAATGAAGCAGACCTTGACAATAATAAAAAAGAATTATTTTCGAACTTTTTTTTATTGCAATGTATAGCCAATCGAAAACTGATCAACTTTTGTTAAAAATATTTGTTTGTCAGATTATCGCAAATACTTGAAAAATCGTGAAAAAATGTTACTTGGGACACCCTGTATATGCATTATTTGACTGATATACGCGTTATTTTGTTGCTGAGTACATTATTTTGTAGCCACATGCATTATTTCGTTGCATTTTACTCACCGCATGAATTTTGAAAATTTTCATTTCGTAACTTTTATCCTATTATCCTTTGGTAAATTTCATGTATTGGTAATTGTTATCCTGTAACTATTTCTCGTTTTCGCTGGAACAACTATGATCCCTAGTATTTTATTAATAATATACAGTAAAACAAAATCAAAGCTGAACATACACCATGGCTGAAAGAAATATTTAAATACAAAGTTCATATCCAATATTTACTGCGGATGCACTTTGTGTACTTATGACAAAGTATATAACTAAAACACAGTGAAATGAAGACACAAGAAGAGTTGAATAATATTCCCCCATTATTTTCAATTTATTGAAACCATTAAAGGAAGAAATACGTTTTAATTAAATGCCTGTTTCTGATTGTTAATGCTTACTCTTTATTTTGCATTAAAATTCAGCGTCTAATTATAGTTTCTAACAAAGGAACAATACAACAATGATTCTCGATTAATTTTAAAATAATACTTAAAACTCTCATCTCCGCAGTCCATTATTTATGATTTTTCTAATGTATTTCCTTCTCTTCTTAAAAATATCACAAATTCAAACATTTTTTAAAGTACCAACAAACTTTGTTTACACCTGTAACCTCCATGGATTTAAAGATTCAAGCTAGTTATGCTACCCTCCCTAGTTATACTACCAACTTGATAGTAATAAAATGCACCATAAGTTTCACACTAGAAGTTACTAGGCGCGCCTCAGAAGCGCGCGCGACAGTTGCGCTTGAGACTTGAGCAGGGGTGTGTCGTTCGTTTTCTTTCTCATTTAGTTTATGATTTTTAATTGGTTTTTAAGTGATTTTCTTGTGTTTGTGTAATGCACCAATGTTTCATTAAACAGAGTTGACTTGTATCATTTATTTCTTTGAAATGGACAACGTTTCCGTGTCGAAGGTATCGTACAACTTGTTGCATTTACTTACATAACCTCGAAATGCATTCCTTTCGCCGGCATGACGTATATACACAATGCTCTTCTAATGATGTATTAACACGTTGCGTAGGATTAATATAAGAATTAAAATTAATTAAGATTAATTCTTTATGTCGTTACTTAACTAAATTTCTTTGTTTTTATTGATTTCACCGAACTAAATGAACACTTGCTATGCACTGTCCTGGGTTTCTCCCAGCAGACTGCTAGTGTGTACAAGCGCAAATGTTTATGTAAATATTTGAGAAGTGGGGCGAAAAATCGAATGAATGATATAGGCACTGATTTTTAATTTTATGTACCCATTTTCGAAGTGCTGTCAATTTCTTTCCAGTTCAGTGAATGCGTTATAAATTCTTCGATATCAGTGTTTGCATAGTAATTTTTAATTCCGTAAAGATTTTTCTTTCAATTTCACACAACACAATGATCAAAAGAAAAGGCAATACTTTGTTATTTCAAGTCTCCGTACAATACTTTTTTAAAGCGTAGTATCTTGCGTATGCAGATCACTCATTTTATTACATTTTATATTATTTTTTTATTATATTTTAAGAGCTTCATCTCATGTTTATATAAGGATTTTTTATTTTTAAATATACTAGTGTAGAAGTGTAGTTCAATGATACATTGTAGGGTGTGTTCGCACACAAAGGTAAATACAAAATTGGCGATAGAAGCACAAAGTTCCAGCCTCCAGATTATTACAATGAACCTTGGCATCTTGCTTATAAAGAATGTTGGACAAGCATTCAGAAAGCCACAGAGGTATCAATATAAATATTATCAATAATACCTGATTGATCGTATGCCGACAAGTCTCGTTGAAATTTTAGCACATAAGATCCACTATGTTCCAACAAATACTTAAGGATTTATCATCTTTCGTTTCCAAAGTTAAAGAGAGACCATTAGAGAGTCTGGAAAATGAAATTCAGACAGCTATTGTATTAACAGGTGATTATACCTTACAAAAGAATATTGTTCACCACGACTGCACGACTCTAAAATAGCTGAATTACAGGAGTGAATGTACCTGATCATGCGATAATGTTTACAAGAATAGTTTCCACACTGGAACCGATAACAAAACACACAGCAGTTATATGGAGTAGAGATTCAAACAATATAAAGAACATTATGGAAGAAACAATTTATCAACTGCTAAACAGCGATGAAACAGTCAGTCTTTTTAAAGAGACACAAATGTTCTTAAATTACTATAAGGATAAATAATACTGTGCAATTTCTTGTAGAGCGGAGAAGACTCACAAATTAAGAAAAGTCATTGTACAATGCGTGCTTTGAAAAATTGGTATCACGAACACTGCGAACCAGATGTTCCACTAGTGATAATTATAACTGATTTTGAAAGCTCTTCTTCTAGAGTATTACACGACTTCATTTCAGTACTTAGGTACTGTAATTATCTCCTCTTCTTTACTCAACTAAAATACACTCTGATATATTTATCCATTTTTTAGTTCTTACTCGAGTTCAGTGAAGTTCATTCTCATATTTGGCATTGCTACTACGTTGCATGCTATTCACAGATCCTTATCCTACGATGTTACCTCAAAGTTGAATGTGCAGGTAGTGATGATACGATAAAATCAATGATTAAGTCAAAATTTGTTACATAGTGTTGTTAGGTCTTGTTAGTGATCAATAATTTTTCCTGCAGGTGTTCCACTCACCAACACAAATAAACATTTTATCTGATGTGGTGGAAAATATTGTTTTCTGTACAGATATACCATTTAAATTAACAGGTCGAGCGTTTCAGTTGTTAACAGATATATTTCTGTTTTATGATTTTTCAGTGGAGAACTTTTTATACAGTTACAAGGTATGATCCACAATGATCTCTGGAGATAATTAAAATATGTTTAAGCTAACTGTTCCCCAATTTATTGGCAAATTTTAGATATGTATGATCCAACATTTTTATGCAAATAATGTGAACTCTCTTTGTTGTAAACCAAACGAGATAAAGAATAGAATTTCCTCCTTGACCAATGATTATTTAGCAGAGATAAAAAAGCTACCTTCGATACAAAACTATATTAAACGATTACAAAAAGAGAGTGATGAAAAACAGATTGACAATAACAAATTCAAGGTACCATTAGAAAATATCACTAATAAAGCCATCACTAATTGAACCATCAACTTGTACAGAAGCAAACTTCGTTCTAGGAAATATTAACACAACTATTGAGCCAATTTCACCAATACATGCATCGGTTTTTAATCGTTCTGAGGTGTCTACATGATTTCCTGGCACCGTTGCCAAATTCCCCAATGGGCAAACAGGTACTGCAAACGATCAGAACAAAAACGATCCCCGAAAAGATCAATTTTACAAATTGAACATTTTCCAAAATCTGAATTTCAGCTGCGCGAATTCTACACGAAAGCAGTATACACAAACCATCTGAGGGAATCACCAGAGTACAAAGAGTGCCTGCAACTGTTAGGCTTCTTGTCGAAGTCAGAGCTGATCTCTAAATTGACTTCCTTAATTGCGATCATAAAACGTTCTAAGGACCCGATTTTAAAAACGATAAAAACAGATCTCGAAGCTCATATCGCAACAATCGAGGCAGCCAGCTTGGAAGCAGACACAGCATCCAAAGAAATTCTTCCGACCGGCGTGAAGCTGAACCGACATCAATTGAAAGAGGTCTGTAGCAATGAAACTGACGAAAATCTCGGACAATGGGAACAGACGACGAAAGTATTCGATCTTTTGTCTTTGTAGAAACTGCTGAAAATGTCTCAGACCCATTCTCGCTCGCCCTACAAGCAGGCTCAGATGGATGTGATTGATTATCTCGATCAGAAAGTATTCGATAAGTTTTTGATCAATCCTAATCGTGTGCCAGCGAATGAGATATTTTGCTTCAGCGATGGTGCTTTGGCTAAACAGCATATTAGAGGATCTTTAAGAGCTGCGATTCACAGTGGGCTGAATGATCCTCGGGTTTACTTGAACGTAAGTGATGATTGTCGACGACGGAGACGGTGCACGAGGTCTTGGAAGGCGTGGTTTCATTAGGAGTACAAAAATTAATGGCCCCCACGATCAATTAATTGTAACAACATCGCGGATTTTATGCATTTATTACAAATCTCGGAATTATCCTTGACAATCAGTATCGATGACTCCCGTCGAATCGGCCGCTGTCGTAACCCGGAATACCTAATTTCGAGTGTATCCAGTTTCGCTTTACTTTCGTCATCGATCCCCCCAATCATCGATCAGAACGGCAATCGATTACGGTCGGCCGCAAATGGAAAACGATGGGGGGCGTCCCAAGTTAATTGGAAATACATATTTCAGTGCGAGTGCTGCAAATTGGAGAACGACGACGCCATCCCGTCCAGCCTGCCCGACCTCAGTATAATTTACAAACTTCACTTGGAATCCATGAAGCTGATCAATATGTACGACTGGCTGCAGGTAACAACCCCCGCTCTTCCCCCTCCCCCTCTCTCCCTCTCTTTCTATCTCGTGTTCTCGTTGTTTACACGTTCATTCTGGGTTACACTTTACGGTCACGCAGCGGCTCGTTACTACACGTTTTCCTGATTTTAATCGCGCTGAGTGATTCACGCGAGCGCCGCATTGTAAATTGAACCTCGCGGTCATGGGGGTGCGGATTGTTTAATCGTTCGCGGTTGTTAGAAGACGGAAAATTCATGGGGACGAATGCAATTAATTCGTTGAACAAGGAGAATTCAGGATGCGATGGTTCGGCTTGCGGGTTTGGGTTCTGTTATGCTCGTTTCGCTTATGGTCACCGTAGGAATGGCGATTTGTATGGTTTCAGAGCTGTTACAGTGGTATAGTGTGGTGATAGAAAATTATTCGGCACGAGTCCTCGGTGATTTTTGCAATTTATTGCCCCAGAGAGCTTCTGTACAATCAGGCTTGCAATTTTTCTGCTTTGTGTGTTTAAGTGCAATTTGTAACCATTTTGTATATTTTTGGGTGATATATTTTCATGTTTCTGTGGATGTACATGGTTTACTCTATATATGTCTAGCTGATAAAAGTCCCAGAACTATCCCCACTACCGTGGAGTACACCTCGTGAGTGGATCAAAGAATAGTATCTCCTGGTCGATATATGTCCGTGGTTAGACTCGCGTTTCGGACATGTATCGAGTAAACACTGTGTGTGTGGTTGGTAAGCGTACTAATGAACTTGTATCCTTTTCATACGTTTCTCTAATCTGCTCTTCACAATTTCAATAATTGTGGACCAATCAATCTGAAATTGACCATTCGAGTGACAATAATAAATTCAGTACGAGGAAAATTGTAAAATAATTTTGGAAGAAATGTAACTAGTAGATGCTGAATAGAAAAATTGGATGTATGGTTTTTGGAATTGTAAAATAATTGTGGGGGAAAAAAGGAGGAAGGGAGCTAGCAGGTGTTGGATGATCGACGCGATCAATTGCAGGCGTTCTTGATCATCGTGGACCCGAAGAGCGGCGCAGGGGAGCAACGGGACGTGCACCCGACGCTACAGTATCCTTTTTCATTTAGGCGAGCCGGGTAATGTCCGTTCGGTAATGGGGCGCATAAAGATTTGTCCAACCACCACCGGTCGTTCTGAATTCATATCTTCGCTTGTAATAGTGAAATCGTAGCGTCCACGGCAGAGATAACTTCCTCGCAGCAGCCGCGGCACATACATACCTCTTGTTTGAATAATTCACACGTGTTCCCGTGTGAATTTTATCGCCAGCCAAGGTATCCTTAACGGAGATTTAGAGCTCGTTTTACTCAAGCGGTCGCCGAGCTCGAGTTTCTCGGTTTCATCAAGAGTTCCAGAAAGAAAACGGATCACGTAAAGCGGCTCATGTGAAAAGATTATTGCCCATTTTCGACTCGCACCCACGCCACGGAAAACCTCAACCTTTTCGTCCATTTCTCTACTATTCTTTATAGTTTTTTTTTTATTTTTTATTTTCTTCTTTAATAAAACCGTACCGTAAAATACCCGGCTTTTTATTTCCCATTTTAGGACAATCGACAGTCATTTTTCTGAATCAACAAGTGACACCTTTCGTTCAAAGCTCAATAAAACGATTGTAAAAAATCGTACATCTGTTTCCAAGCTACCATTTTTCAAGGGGAACCTTCAATCTTTAACGCTAAACCCACCACGGTCAAAATGACCGGGTTTATATTTCACATTTATTGAAACTATAAAAATTCATTTATAGCAAATTTCCTTCGATCAATTCCAAGTTTGTTTCAATTGATCTTGTG
>CM052114.1:4206012-4234297 GCA_028454245.1 Halictus quadricinctus | reverse complement strand
CACGGGTCAGGCTCGCGTTGTTTACGTTTGGTACGAACGAGGTACCATGGGTCAGGCCTGTGTTTGTTTACGTTTGGTACGAACGAGGTACCAAGGGTCAGGCTTGCGTTGTTTACGTTTGGTCCGAACAAGGTACCAAGGGTCAGGCTCGCGTTGTTTACGTTTGGTCCGAACGAGGTACCACGGGTCAGGCCCGTGTTGTTTAAGTTTGGACGAACGAAGTACCAAGGGTCAAGCTCGCGTTGTTTACGTTTGGTACGAAGGAGGTACCAAGGGTCAGGCTTGCGTTGTTTACGTTTGGTCTGAACGAGGTACCACGGGTCAGGCCCGTGTTTGTTTACGTTTGGTACGAAGGAGGTACCAAGGGTCAGGCTTGCGTTGTTTACGTTTGGTCTGAAAGAGGTACCACGGGTCAGGCTCGTGTTTATTGTTTTTGACCCTTTCTTACCTACGAGTCTCACTAGTTGCTGTAGGACAAGGGGTTAATAATTTCAGGGCCACACTCATTTGGGTGCCAAAGGTGGTAGAGTGTCCTTTTGAAAATGAATATTTCTCCAATTGAATTGGGCGAATTTCAAATGTATAAAATGGTTTCGAGTGGGAAGGGTTAACATCCAGATAAAACCATCGTCTATTCATTCGATATCAATTAGAAGTAGCAGTAACATTTTTAACCAGGGTGATCGCTCTTCGAGTCTCTGTCCAACACGCTCTATTGAATTTTTGCGTGCACGGTCCACGGGGTCGTGTGGCAGACAATGAAGATGACGGTGGCCGATAGCAAGGGGATGCCAGCAAGAATGATCAGCGATCTTCTGTCTCTGTGGAGCGATTCATCGATGCCGTTCCCATTGCGACGCGATGGAGGATGCTAGTCGAACTCCCGGATTTCCGTCGTGGTTCATTCCGCGCGGCTAATTTAACCCTCGCGACCTTCCGGCCGATTTCGCTCGAATGGAAATCGAGAGCCGCTAGGTAACGGCTCTGCCGAACGGAATAACCGTACCTCCCAGTATTCCGCGTTTCCCCAGTCCGGTACGAAACGGCGGACATTCCGAAATTGCCTGGCCCCCGCGAGCACATTTCAAGCTGGCAATTCTCGAGACAAGAACCCCTCCCCTCGAACCAGCGAAAAGAAACGACGACCGATGCCGATAATCGGAATGGAAAGTCGATTCCGGCGATCGACGCTCCCGCAGATTTAAGAGAGGAGCCCGTGCCACGTATTTGTACATCGTCGAGCGAAATTCGATCGAAATTCTTGCCACTCGAACGGAATACAGCTTACGCGGTACATAGAATTATACGACAGACAGTTTGCCAATCAATTTGGGTGAGAAAGTTCAGTGATTCAGTCGGAGAAATGGCCAGGGTACAGATATAGATCTGACAAGGCGAACAGTCATTTCGCAAGGTAATTTATTAACGAGATTTCAAGATCGTTAGTACTTTTCTACACGACACCCTATATATTTTCTCCGATATTCTTGTAGAGCTTGAAAAGACGAATTCAACGAATACCATAAACATATTATTACGATCATTTAATCTCGAGATATTCCTGTCTGAAAGAGTAAGGTCTCGGTTAGGTCCCCATCAGGTACTAAGCTTTCAGACAGGAATATCTCGAGATTGAACGATCGTAATAATATGTTTATGGTACTCGTTGGATTCGTCTCTTCACGATCTATAAAAATATCGAAGAGGCTATACAGGGTGTCGTATAAAAAAATACAATCGACATCAAACATTACTCTCAAGTAATTAGATAATTATTAAGGAGTATTGCAGATGTCATACAGAGTATTTCGGACATAATGCTGGAAGTGTTATAGACATACTCAAATTCAATTTAGTAATTTCTCCCGAACAATCAGGCAATTATTAATCAAATTAAACATGTACAGCCGCTTTCGTCGCTCGATTCCCAACACATGGAAAGCCGTACAAATACACGTATAAATGCCGTATAAATTGCACTGGGAAAATTAGTAAAATTAGGAAAATTTCTTGAGCGGTCGGACACAGTTCCAGCTCGCGAAAATTGTCACCGGACTGGATGCCGCGGCGGCGGGAGCGGCTGAGCGTAAATTATTGAGTCGGCCTGATTTTCCTCTGGCTGCTATCGATATTCGTTGTGTAATCAGCTTTGCCGGGGATCCCCCTCGGAACCGATACAGCTCCGGATAGATGAGCTGGTAAACTTTCGGAATTACCAGTGATTAACGGAAGAAGCAAAGGTACAAAAATACCTCGTCACCGAACGGGGACACGGTAATTCTTCGGTATCTCTGACGCAACGCTAATCCGTGTCATTTGCTAAAAGCTGTCCGACCGTCTTTCGCGTTCACGACAGAGACAACTTCCTGCGATTATGCTTCCTCCTGCCGCTTCCACTGTCGACGTTCTACCGTCGCCGATGGTGACCGATGAAAAACTTAGTCAATTAACGGAGGATTTATCGTTCGGCTTTTCGTTCGGAGCTTTTGCAAACACTCGAGCCCTACAACACGGCGGATCACGCGGGATTCCTCGAATATTTTCATACGCCAGAAAGAGGGAGAGAGAGAGAGAGAGAGAGAGAGAGAGATTAGAGTATTTCGCAGGGAGCATTTTAACCGTGGCTTTTCATTTCCCTTTTGCCAGCACCGTACAATGCTGCATTGTTTAAGAGTCCCCAGGCGGAACACGGGCCTCAATGAGATCGTTTAATGTACCATTTCTCTTAACGGCTCTTTACCATTTCGATATAAACGAAAACCGCGATGTGATAGCAGGCATTAGTTAATGAGGCCCTAAAAGGCGGAAGAGAATTATAATACTTGGCGTAATCGAGAAATTGCGCTGTCCATCCGATTTTATGTTTCGATGAATAATTGATGACTCTTTATAGGTTTCATTCGCGTGCTCCAGTTTATGGGATTAATAGTTATAATTCATTTTTGTGCAGCAGTCAGCACAATGAAATTATGCGAGAGAGCCAGAAAATACCTGGGCAAGTTTCCATTTACCCCGAACGCATCTGACAGTTCCCTTTTATGACGCAGTTTTATATTGTGACATGTAGAGTGCAGGAAATCTTTTTATAAAATCTTGGAAACATAAAGTCTTTTTATGCTTTTATATATGTGTGTGCAGAGTGAGAATTGTAAATTATACTGCCCCGTTATTTTATATTTCCGTTCTTAACAGCTTTGTTTGGCAACTGAGATATAGTACCGCGAGAATTCAGTTTGTCAATTGTTCCTGTCCTTTTGTTGCCTGTAATGCTTGCGGAATGAATTTGATGTAAAATTGTCCAATGCTTGTTTCAATGCTGGAACTGTAATATTGTGAAGTTGGGATTAGTGTAACAAGATCCCAGAGATTGCAGAGCATTGAACCAGGGTCAGCATAATACCACTCAATAATTTGTATTGTTATTAGGGTTAGATACCTAGCAGCTTATGCAACAGGGATTAGAAGCTCCTGGGAACACTGCCCTAGCAACAACACCAATTTCTGATAAGCATTGTGGCATCCAGTTCCATAGAGGAACAATGATAAAAATGATTAGGGTGATTCCCCGAGCCTTAGATCGCAACCGAATTAACCAAATCGCTACAGTATTCTGAAAAATTGACACTTTTAGTCTCTCCAAAATTTCACTACTATTTATTAAGAAGAGAAGAACAATTGCCATAATACTCTAATCATCAATGTTAAATTGTAGATAAACAGATTTAAATTGCCAAGCCATTGGAATAAATTTAAAATAAAATTATTCAAAGAGCAAGTTTATTTTTATTTAACCCCTATCGTCTCCCAACTGACTCTTGAAAATTTTTATTTTTCATAAATATCTGCAAACAATGAGGATCTTAGAATTAAAAAATTTTTTTGCAATCTTTGACTACCCAAAGGTAGGTAAGTTATGCAGTTAGGAGAAATCTAGACTAGATTTATTTTTCAATGAGATCAAGAATTGATCGGAAGGAGAGGTTAAGCAGAGTAGACGTAGGCCGAAATGATTAGAAAATGTTTACCTAAGCGCGTGTTTATCCCGAATCGAATTAAACCGTGCTTTCTCCTCTTCACTGCCGCCATCCTCATCAAATATCCCGTGAAACAGAAAACTCCCATTCATCTGGGCACCGTGGCGCCGACAATACCTCTCGGCGACGAATTCCCCCGAAGAATAAGATCAAGAAAGCAGACGATACACGAGCCGCGGTGAATCCGGCGATAGAATTACACGAGACTGTGTGTACTATACCTGTGCATGCAGTCGACAGCCAGATAATAGTCGCTAGCCTCCATTACTAGATGGAACAGCGGCGACGGCGGAAGGATACACATTATAGACGTTCGTCTTGGTAAACTGTGCGGTGCAGGTGCGCATGATGGAAGGGACGCTCGGCGTCGCATAAAAGACAACACGATTTCAAGGTTTCTAAAGTGAGACACGCGTTGATGGCAAGACGTCTTCAACGTGTTCCATCCCACCCCCGCTGCGCAGCTAATACTGAAAAGGAATTCGTCGCCAGCTACCCGGAAACCAGGATCCGTCGGCGGGGAAGCTATCTAATCCGTGCCATTTGCAGAAGGCTCTTCTCTTCCGCAGAGACGTCTATTCCTGCCACCTAGACGCTGGTTCTCAACCATAACCCCTCCACTTTTCTTCTTCTTCGCCTGGAACTGCGTCTAATACGACCTGTCCAGTCAACGGTCACTCAAACGGCACGTCTCTTGAAATAAGCATTCTCGAATCGTTATTACGCAAGCTGATTAGTATTTTTTTGGTAAGGAACCATACATATTTTCTACGATATTCTTGTAGAACGCGGAAAGACGATTCCAACGAGTATAATGATCATACTGTTACGACCGCTCGATCTCGAGATATTCCTGTCTGAAAGCTGAGTACCTTACCATTCAGACAGGAATATCTCGAGATTGAACGATTATAATGGCATGTTTATGGTACTCGTTGGATTCGTCTTTCCACGGTCTACAAGAATACAGAAGAATATATACAGGGTGTCGTATAAATCTTCTTCAGAGATGTGTGTTCCTGACAACTGAACACCGTAAATATTTCCGTTCGGTAGAAATCGTGCTCGTTCACTGGTATTTAGTCGGTGCAAGGTGTTTGTTCAATGGACCGCGAACTATTTCAGTTTCGGTATACCTTTACCCCGGAATGAAGCACTCGTGGCACCGGCGCTGCAGTTATCGCGGGGCCGTTCTTTCTGCGAAATAAGTACGTGTCGCGCGGGAAACAGAAACCAATCTCGTCGGGGCTTAAACCGGCCAGGCAATTCCTGCAATTTCGAGGAAGACGAGAGGAGGAACACCCGAGCTATCACCCGGATCCCGTTTCAAAATCACGGCCGAGATTAACCGCGACACTGGCTTATCCGGGCAGAAAGATCGCTCGCGTGTTCCGCGAGACGAAACCGCTGCCAAGAACTGCATTGTTCCAAGGAGATCGATTTTTCGCGGCTCCACCGAAAGTAGACCGACAGACCGGGCTCCAAACTAACGAATTTCGAACGTGCCATGCAAAGCGGCCATTCCAATATACGGGGTGTGCCACCAAGAATATCTAGAACGTTCTTGTCGATACAAAGTGTGCAAAAAAGGAAAAAACACAAAATCGTCCTTGCTAAAATGGGACGATGTATTTGACTGGTACAATGTTGCAGCCAATGAAGAGACAGTATATTATACCTTCAGACGACCTTCAAAGGAATTATTCGTCAGAAAGCGTAACTTGTGAGGAAGCAAAAATTCCAATCATTGTTTTTAAAAATGGGATGGCGTACTTTAATTTGTGTAAAATTATAGCCAATGAAACATCGAATTAGATTCGCATAGTGCTACAGCCAAGGAAGAGACGAGTCCAACCATGTACAATAAGTTGACCTTCACACAACCTTCAAACGAATTATCCGTCAAAAAGCACAACTTTTAACAATGAGATGGCGTATTTTAATTTGTGTAAAATTATAGCCAATGAAACATCGAATTAGATTCGCATAGTGCTACAGCCACTGAAGAGACGAGTCCATCCATGCAAAATAAGTTGACCTCCAGATGACCTTCACGGCTAAAAACTCAAGGTTATAACAGTTTTATGCAACCAACGGAATTTGAATAATACACGCACATAAACCACCGATTAAATCGATCGTGAATCACTATTCCAATTCGATTCGAGCAACAGAATTACGTCTATTATCGATCATCTGAAATTCGGATTTACTATCGGCGATCCCGAGTGATCCTGCTTTTCCCCATTTGTATAATGCGACGGACCGAAGCGGAAGTGGAGGTGGGGGGAGGGGGGGAGCGTGCACGCAAAAATCTCGTATTTACAGGAAATCGACAGGAAATTGAAATCCGCGAAAATCGGATTTCGAAATCAAAACTTGAGATGAAAGTGTCGCCGGAGGAAATCTTATTATGAAATGTGCCGTTGCAGTTTTCGTGCAATTTGCTCTGTACGCGTTCCTAGCTGGGCTGGTAGCGTGGCGAACGCGAACTCGTAGCATTATGTGCCGGCGTATAATGATTTACTTTCATCGCTCGCGGATAAATCAGAATTACCCGGTTGGCATTGCCCGCGGAGCCTTCCGTTTTCGCGAAAATCGATTCTGCTGCTATCGATGTCCTGCGGGATGAGCCTCGCATATTTACGACGATATCGCAATTTATATTACACTGTTTCTCATTGTTGGAATGAGCCCAGCATACAAATTCATTAATTTATTAATCGTCGAATAACGAAGCATTTTGTTCCCGGTATTTTCGCGGCTGTCGAACTCGAAGGATTGTTCCCCGAAACAGCCCTCCCTTAAAAAAATAAATTCTGAAATTAGACGTTGCAATTACAGATTATTGAATTCCAAGATTTTCTTAAAGTATAACGTCCTGAAAATATATGTATTTTATCGAAATCACAAACGGCCAGTATGTGATCCTGAAGTCAGAACTTCATGGGGATGAAGACAAGGGTGCATATTGGAGAGTCGGTCACCAAGTCCGATTAAAAATAGTAAAACTGATATACGACATTAAAAATCTATCGTGACAACTACACTGCGGATGTTTATGCAAAATAAAATATCATAAGTTATAACATAAATATGAAAAGTATTTCCACCCTTAACCCTCGTGACACATGGTAAATGATGATCTCAAATTTCTCTGATGATCGTACCGTTTTAATTTGGATCTGCTGATTGTTCTTATAAGCGCACGAAACACCCTAACGAGGTGAACAACAAAGGTCCGGTTTAAGTTTCCCAGCAGCTGCCCCAAGTTTCGCTTCAGGATCGCTCGATAAATCACATTAGCCCCGAACAGCCACAAAATAATTGTTTACAATCTGCCAGCGGGAACCCTCGGGCTAAACCACTCACGAACTACTTGAGTAATTCCAGTTAGCACACGTAGCGCAAACGATTCAAAGTGACCATCGATAAATACCGTCGACTTTAAGGCAACAAGAGCTTCCATGCTTGTCACCGTGGTCGGCGACCATAACGAGGCCCTTTTCGCCAGCAAAGGTGAGAGAACTTTCCACTCAGCCTAGCACCGTGATGTCTGGTTGTTTGTACTGCACCGACGTTTCCATAGATTCCATTACGATAGCGGCACCTAGGTGTACTTTACCCCTAGCTTTATGCGCTTCGCCACGCGTTACTTCCAACGAACGACAACGAATCATGGTTTCCTCTGTTCCCGGGGCTGTTTGCGAATTCTTGATTGCCACTGCTTCGGACATTGTCAATGATTTGCCCCTGCAACAACGCGGCCCATAGGTGTCGACATAGGTGTCGATACTTGTTGCATTTATCAACCGCTAAGACTAGACTGCGGTTCTTCGAGAATAGAAGTAAAGAATGAGTCGTATGAACGTGGTACTTCTACGGACATGGAAAAGTTAAAAAGTAGTGGTTTTTGAATTTTTTTAACTATACGCCCCCACTTTGAAATGTTAACAACTAAAATTGTAAAAATATAAGCTTAGTATCTCATAACTTCTACAAGAAATCGGTATGTCAAATTTTCATTTATTTTTTCAAATTCGGTTTCGAGGCTAAAAATTCTGAAAAAATTCATAGATGTGCATTCTGATAGCTAAAATATGCCTGATTTTTTTCAGAATTTTCAATTCAAGGGGGTAGGAGAAATTACGGAAAAACCTGATTTTCTCCGTCACCCCATTGCTACCCCCCATGTCGACATATAGGGTTGAAAATTGGCACAATATGCTTTTTTCGAATTGGAGGGTACTTTTGGCCTCCTTATCCGGCCACACCGTTTTTATTAAACTAGTATCTTTGAAATTTCTCCACCCCCGTACCTTCCGCACCTAGTCCTCGACCTTTCATTCAAAAGCCGATAACTTGGGCAAGAAAAATCGTAGATCAACTTTTAAAGTCTCGTTGTATAGGGGAAGCTTCGATCTTGAAACGTATGGAAGATTTATTTGCGAGAAAAATTTTTTAACGTTTTTACAGGGGTTTCAGTTTATAGAATTTGTAAGGAAAAATGGGTCTTCGGTTTCTCGGTCTGATGCGTCGTGTAAAAACTCTGAAAAGATTCGAGCGTGAAGAATTCCAGTGAGATCGCTGGTAAAAGCTGAGAAGTTGGCTTCACCTAGATGGGCCAAGTGTCTCTGGGCAAGTCCCGAGCAATCGATTAAGCCGACCGCGATATTTTCGAGCATCCGGGGATATTCTGATAGTAATAGCAACTCGGCCGTATTGCCGAAACGCAGACAAGGAGTTTTCGCAGAGTTTGCAGGCGGGGGCGTCGCAATTTCCGGGTCGCTTCTACGCCATCGAGCGGAAGAAACAACCAGAGTCTCGGGTGTTCATACTTGCCGTGGTAGCGGCGTTATGGATATCTATCGTGCATTATGAGCCGTATGAGGTAAGCGCCGTTCGAATCGCTGGTCGTAAAAAGTTTCTTACCCACGGTGAAAGTGCTCGGACCTCCCCCCCCCCCCGGGGTATAGTCGTTGGAGATCCGCCAAAATACTGGCATTGTTCTTCCTCGTGACCGGGCAACGCTTGGAAATTCGTGTCGAATTCATACTACGATTCATGCGCCACGGGACATTATATGGTCGCCGAAAAATCGTCGACGATGCGTGCACCAAGATTGAAGCTTCCAAATATTCAACTGCAGTACAGACTGCGTGACAGCACGACGGGAACTCCCAAGATTAGGTGAATATACTTTGAATTTTCTTAGAATCACAATTCTTTTCAAGGTCGAAATGAAAATTCACCGAAACCTGTTCGAAGTGAAGTGAAAACAGAGAAACTCAAATAAGAAAATCCTTGAACAATCCGTCCGGACAATATTTTTATTTTTTTACGAAATCATTTATACTCAGGCTTGCTCGAAATTGCCAATTGCCCACATCTTGTTATGGTATCTCTCGCGGAAAAATAAATTTATTTTCGCGACTACATCGATTCGGAAGCCGGTTTATATAGTGTTCCTCGTACATGTTCCGATACACGAACACATACACACCGGCTCTCGGGTACACTTTAAACGGAGATCTAACAATAAGTTGCGGTAACTAGCGACAGCCTGCGATCGCCGGGGCTTTTATATTGAATCTACTTTCCACAGTTTCGCGCGGATCCAATAAAAACTTACAATTCCGATCGAAGTAAGATTACTTCGAATGTCGTATACACCTGCTGCTTCGAGTACTGTTATAGTAATGTTTCCGGTTATTGGCGTCATCGTAATAATACACGACGGCGCGGCCCTGCGGCTGATAATAATCTTCACGTTGCTCGGAATATTTTCTCCGTTTCGAAGTTTTCTCTCTCTCTCTCTCTCCTTCACTCTCCCCCTTGCCCTCCTCTCTCACCCCTCTCTCTTTGTCTCCCCCTCTGGATCTCACCCTCTCTCACTCTCTCACACTCTCTCCCTCTGTCTCCCTCTCCCTCTCTCTCCCTCTCGCGCTCTCTAACTCTCCCACGCCGTCTTGCTCTCTCCCTCTCTCCTTCTCCTCTCTCTCTTTCTCCCCCTCGCTTCCCTTCTCCCCTCTCTTCTTCTACCCCTCTCTCATTCTCCCCCTCTCTCTCCCCCTGTCCCTCTTCATCCCCCTCTACCTCTCTGCCCCTCTCTCGCGCTCTCTAACTCTCTCACGCGGTCTTGCTCTCTCCCTCTCTCCTTCTTCTCTCTTTCCTTCTCCTCTCCCTCCTTATGCCCCTCTCACGCCTCTCCTCCCTGTCCATCTCTCACTCGCTCTCTCTACCTCTCTCCCTCTCTCGCTCTCTCTCCCTCTCACCCTTTCTCTCGCGCTCTCTCTCCCCCTTTCTCCTTCTCCCTCTCTCGCTCTCTCTCCCTCTCACCCTTACTCTCGCGCTCTCTCTCCCCCTTTCTCCTTCTCCCTCTCTTTTTCTCCCCCCTCTCACCTCTCTCCCCTCCATCTCTCCTTCTTCTCTCTCTCTCTCTTTTTCTCTGTGTGTCTGTCTGTCTGTCTGTCTGTTCCGAACGTCAATGATCTCTCTGCTGATCTTCTGGAGTATTTTTGCTGATTCACTGCCGATCGGTAATACGTTCGCTCGCCGGATCTCTTCATCCTCGTGAAAGCCGCGTAATCGATATTTATAGAGCGCTCTAAAACGACCGCAGCAATATTCGCGAAATTACTAATCCATTACTGTCGGTCATTTTTTTTTGTTCTCTTCGCCTGGCAAACAGAGGGAAATTGGAGATCAAGGAAAACTTGAAATCTTCCGGCTATTCCGACCAGTTCAAGATGTACGAACTGAAATTGTTACTTTGACGGTTTCTCCGATAGAATTCAAAGGAAACATTTTCTGGCGGCGAAATGATGATTGTAGATTTTATACGTTTTACTACGAAACGACTTGAGGACACCAGTGCGTTAGCATCAGAAGAATATTCTCTTTAATAAGATAATTAAAAGAGGAAACTGACTTTGTCTGGCTTTCTGTGTCTCGCAAACAAATGCAATCCTTTTGCACGACCGGTTGTCTTGCAGTCATCGTACATCGAATTTTGCAGGATTAAATTGCGTTTCCCGGTGCAGCGGCGAGTCGCAGTTTGCAATTTCACGTTAATTCGAATTTGCTAAGCGGAGGCAGTAGTGCTCTTCGGGACCATTGAAAGTGTAATATCTTCTCCATAGCGCCGAGGATTATATTAAAATCGTCGACACAAGGATCCACGAGCACCGTTTTGATTTGCAAAACCAAATTTGCAGGGATGATTATGTGTTCACTATCAACATTGTACCTCTGTGTCTGTAATTTCGTCTTCATTGAATCGAGACACTTATACCGAGCTTATTCGCACACGAGAGCATCATTTCACCGTTCATTTCATTAACGCTGAACCTACCACCGATTCATATTTTTTATTTTACAATTACAGTGATTTCTCTATATATGTCGCCAAAGCCTACACGATAAATGTCGTGGAATTATCCCCACTACCGCGGGGTATACCCCGTGAAGGACCACGAAGCTCGAGAGGCCTCGGACGCCGAGGAGTGTAAACATAACACGGCTCGGACATGTCTCCTGGACGATATATGACGCTGGCAAGGCCTGTGATGTTGACATATATCGAGTTTAGTGCTCGATAGAATTTTTAGGAATTTTTTTCAGGAAAAATATTGAACCTCTCGCATTAGGATTTTGCACACACGTTCACGTGTATATGGGGTGTATACAGGATTTTTAAAAGTAGAAACGATCAAAATCGCAAGAGTTATATATATTTGTATGCAGCATGTTGTTAGGGGGTACACTGGATTTGGATACACAATCTTTGGGAATTTTTTCCAGAAAAACTACTAACCTTTTCGAATTAGAATGTTGTAGACATATTGACTGGTATTTGAGGAACACGCGTGATTTTTTTCAAAGAAAAATAATCCGAATTGCAGGAGTTATATATTTTTTTATGTTTCAAAAAGCCTAAGCAGAAAAATACAAGTCCCACCATACGAATGGTGTACCTCGAGTTACGACCCGTGTTGTTGACATATATCGAGAATTCACTGTATCGTGTCTGACTGAACGCTTCGAACAGATTTCTTAGTTCATATTGTATTGCCATATATGCCATTTATGGCACACGCCATGTATGCCATTAATGGCACAAAATCGAAATACAGCCTTGTTATTTTTATAAAATATTTTAGTCGTTTCGAGTGCTCGGCGGGTCCAGTATTGAAATAAGATGGAACATTTGGTGACGTAAGTTTGTTCTGTTTTTAATTGTTTCGTTATGGAAACTTTTGCCAATATGTCAGAAAAATTGCGGAAGCTGGGGGTAATCGTTTAGCGCGCAGCCTGCGACGCGGATCTAAAGCGCGTTAAACTAATTCGATTTTAAACACCGTGGCCGGTGGCGGGAAGTTGACTAGTTCTATTGCAAATCTAAATTTGATACCGGCGGCGGGGAAGACCGGAAACGAGCTTAAAGCAGATGAAACGCCCGGCTTGGTCCGGGTTAATCGACGCGGCCAATCAGACTGGCTATTAGACAGTATACGTCCGAGAGCTGGAAATGTAATGGCTTGAACATAATCGGAAACCGGGTCACGGCTCGTGGCAGCTGTTGTCGATCCAATTTCACTTTCGCGGAAAATTGGATCCTGGGATGGACTGTGTCAGTGATTATTAAGAATAGGGTCGGAACAGGTCTCGCGATCATGCAGATAATTGTAATATGCTCAGATTACTATTTTTCTAGCCACCGACCTGAACGTCGGACAGTTGCCTTCGTCAGGTTCGAAAAGACTGACTATATGTATCTTCTGGTTGTACAGTATATTTAAACAATTTTCTGAATATTTACTGCCACACAAAAAACATACTGTGGCTCGGTTACACACGATCAATCATCTCATTTACCATTGTAGGAAATAACTTCTCTAGATAAAGTTATATCAAGAGGCACAAGTGCAAATGAAAACAATTTTTTCAAGATGCTCTTTGAATGTGTTCTCTGGGATATTCTTGTAGAGCATGAAAAGACGAATCCAACGAGTATAATAAGTGTACCATTACGATCATTCAATCTCGAGATATTCCTGTCTGAAAGCTGAGGTACCTAAACGAGACCTAACCGAGAGCTTACCTTTCAGACAGGAATATCTCGAGATCGAATGATTATAATAGTATGTTCATGGTACTCGTTGGATTCGTCTTTTCACGCTCTACAATAATATCGAAGAAAATATATAGGGTGTCGTATAAAAAAGTACTGCCGATCTTGAAATCTCGTTAATAAATTATCTTGAGAGAAGATTCTCTTCACTGTTACATCTACAACTGCATCCCGAGGATGTTTTACCATTTGGAGGTTCCATTTTTCAAAATACCGATGACCGAGTTTCGGGAACCAAGCTGTCCGATACTTTTGACAAGCTTTCGACACCGGGCGTTCCTTATTCGATTGTTGAAAGGAATGGTACGTTCCGCGTCTTTTAAACTGAAGTATATATCCTGGCGAAGTGGCCGTCGATCGATACAAACAGCAGGGCATTAGGGGATTGCGCGGAAGTGGACTGATCGCGGCTGCCTCCGCAATCCCTTTCCGTGTTCTTCGTGCGCTCCGCTAACGTGCTGATTAGGGAAACGGGAACGATGCTATTTCCCCTGGTGTTATGGCGATGCTTCATAATTGCTGGCACTCCAGGCCCTGGATATTTAGGTTATTCCGTAAATCACTGAACCGGCCGCAGACACGAGATGGTGGCGAGCCAGGTCAGGTAAGCAGGTTAACTGCCACCTATCACCTGTTTTCCGAGGCGCTATTAATGTGAAACGGTGGCTGCCGGCCTGAAATTGAAAGGAGTCTGATAACGTGCGTCACAATGACGTCCGTCGGCCAGATTAGGTTTTACTTGTCGCCTCCCTTAACGCTATCATTCCCACGTCGATGGCATGGGCGACACGATTTTTTCGCGAACCATTCGCTCAACAGAGTCTATTTATTAGACATAGCCATTTTTCCCCAGTCAATTTCTATCCCCTCGCCGTCATATTTTATGAATTTATGACAAAAATAAGTAGGTCCAAGATTTCAGTGAATTAAAGTATCTTTCAATTCTACGACAGTTTTTACTATTTTATTTATGACAAAAATGAATAGAGGTTTCCGAGGATATTCCCTATTAAAATGAAGCAGGCCATTTGTATTTTGCATAAAGGTCCGATAATAACTACTTTATTCCGCGGGACTGATTGTACTTCAATCTTTGTTAACATTTTGCCGGGCAGAATTAACGTCCATCGTTTCACCGTCATGCGCTGCAGTATGTCAAAAGGATCGCTTAATACTGAATATGAAAAAGTTAAAGTACCATGAGAAAACAAACAATCGTACGCTGGCAGGAGGCGTTATTGAGCTCCGCGGATGTGTGTACATGCATACACTATAAGCTTTCAATAAAAACACACCCGGAAATATTGCGCAGCTTCTGGTTTTATTTTTCAAACAAATATTTTTATACCAGGGGATGAATGAGGTGGGCTTCAATAGGGCGCGCAGCGTGTGGTCTACGAGACACGAAATGAGAACAATCTGATGCTAGCATTAATTAAAGTTGGTCACAATTAGATTTCTCACATTTATGATAAAAGTGAGCAAACTTCAATGGGAAACAGTGATAAACATTTGGAGGATTTCAGAACGTATTTGCAGAGTTAAGGAAATGAATAAATGTCTGTGTAGCTTCTGTAATCAATGCAGACAATTTTTGTTTTGCACAAAGATCCGCAGTCTGGTCATAAATAATTGCAAAGACCATTTCGACAACCACGAATAACCAATTCTATTTTCAAACCTAGATGGTGGTGCTCCCTATTTAGAAGAGTTAACACGACGAGGGTTCCCCAACTAATTACATTAAGCACCTAGAATATTCGCAAATTGGGGCCATCTTCCATGCCTAGAAATATCCATACTAATCGCCTAAGTCCGTAAGAAAAGCTCGTGTCCCGTTAACGTCCTCGGGGTCCCGACCCGACGAAAAAGGATGATCGCCCGACAGGACAGCTCGCCACTTTACTGCAGTGTTGTCTATAAGTATCGTGGGGGTGGAGGACGTAACTAGGTTGCCGCAGAGTGACGTCACAATTGCCCTAACCTAACCTACTTTTGCGTCGGGGTCGTAGCCACGGTTGCTGGCGTATTCCGCAAATATTGCCTGAAAATTACGAGAGAAGAGAGGGAGAGAGAGAGAGAGAGAGAGTGCAGGACACGTCCTGTCTCTTGAACACGCGAAATTAAAGGCCGCGCCAGAAATTGTGCAAATTCATTAGACCCGTCCGATTTTTCACCGACGCGTATGGATTTTCTCGAGTGACCTAAATTTCCGACCTGAAGCCATTCGAATCGCAGGATTGCCAGGACTCTGATAGCTTCGCGAAATTCGACGGACCCCTGACTGCATTAAGAGGATCAGAGCTATGCAATTTTCCACAGCTTCCGCCCATCTAGCCTAATTGCAACTCTAGATCTGAATTCACGCGTAATTGTTAGGCGAGCGCTCGATTTTGTCCGAGTTACGATGATCCTGAAATTCGAAAAATTATGAAACTTTGGGGACACGTTTTGCATATGGTGCGGGTCAAACTTTACCTGAGGAAACCAGACATTTTCCACTTTTTTTAATGCAAACCTGTAGATTTTGGCGAGGGAATGCCGAAAATCCAAGTTTCGATCCTAGGAGACCAGTAGTTCAAAAGTTATGCGTGTTTAAAGGTGAGCGATAATGTAGATTTTTAGTCATACGAGCCTTACCCCGACCAACCTTCTCGCGGCTCCGCTTATTAGGCAATATCTGAGTACATACCAATATGGCGGCGCCCTCACCTGTCAAAAGCGCTTAAAATCGCTCAACTTTAAACACGCATAACTACTGAACTACCGATCTCCTAGGATTAAAACTTGGATTTTCGGCATTTTCTCTCCAAAATCTACAGGATTTCATTAAAAAACGTAGAAAATTTCTGGTTTCCTGAAGCAAAGTTTAGCCGTAGGTGTGCATTACGCGATTTTTTTACTGCCTAAGTTTAATTTTTCCAATAATTAGAAAAAGAATGGAAAGTGAATTTTCTCCGTTTCTAGCCCCCTACAGTGAATTTGGGTTGCGAAAAAATAGCCTAATACTGTACCTGCATGATTTTTTGACCTCCTGGATTCGGGATCATTCGTTGCCTTAGTGCACGCGATCTTTATCGAGATCTGTAGGAGTATTTCTAGCTCTGGTTTATGATTGTACGAGTTCGTACAGATTGCTATAGTTCTGAGGTCATGAGGGGGTAGCGTAGGGTCTAGTTTCGAGACTCTAGGTCGGGGCAGAGACGATAATTTACGACCGGGTCACTTGAAACACCGGGTCACTTGACTCCGAGCGTTGCATGGTAATGCAGTTGGAAAGAGAACCTGCCCTCTTTTCAGAATAGTTAACTGCTTAGGGTAGCCGGGGGTGAGTGATTGACTTCATGACGGCTATTGTTGGCCGTGGTAAAGGGTGCAAAGTTGATTTTTATTCGCGCGTTCACTGGTTAACGTGGAACGTTGATGCGAACTTCATTCTCCTGTGTTCGTAACAAATAATGAGATTGACCTGCGAAATTACGAAATTGATCTGATTTTGTTGTCGTGGTGCAGTCGATGCATTTTCTAGTGAACTGACGTTCCCAGGAATAAGTTTAATGACCTAATAAATTAGATTTTAGGAGAGTAGTCAAACTGCATTCGCGTCTTCCTGAATTATGTTTGTAACGAATTTTGCGAGGAAATTAATCTGATTATTGCTATAGTGGTTGCAGCGGATGCATTTCCTGATAAACTGATTGTTCCCAGAAATAACTGAAAGGACCTAGCAAATTAGATTTCCGGAGAATGATTAACGTTCTCTTCACAAGTTACAAACAATTCGTCAGAACGCACTGGAAAAACAGTTTTGTATGCACCGAGTTTTAAATGCATTGCTGAGAGCACGAGAGAAGCTGGAAAGAATGCAGCAAGAGTATCAAATGCGAACAATTAGTGATCGATCGCCGGTTGATTGACTTAGTAATCTGTCGCTTTTGAGGATCCACCGTAGCAACGATGCGCCTCGATGCACATTACGCGAATTGAATCAGCACAGTAATCTCGATCAAACGTGATCGTCGTCTGCAGCGGCACAGTTGGATACCACGACCATGTTCCACGACCAATTCCAACTATACATATACCGAACCCTGTCCCAATATCAAGCTAGCTAATGTAAACCGATTTCTGTCCTAATGGTCGCCTCACAAACAAGCCACTAAGAATGGTATCACATAACCGATACCGGGCACATACAGGAGAATATTCTGCTTATCATCGATTATCGACAAGCATAATAATGTCCATAATAATGCCCTCTATAATTATAAAAGGGTCGACGGTGATCACCCAAATATAAAATGTAATTTTATTAATTTTAAACAAAATCCAAAGAAGTTCAAAAAACTTGGTACAGTGGCTTCTCTATACAGGGTGTTCGTTTGAAAACTTTCCAACCGAAAAGTATGAAAGATATTAAAAAAGTGTAAAACATGTGTCCATCTCCGAAACTAGTGAGCGGATGAAAGAAACTATCCTACGAAAATTGCTGGTCTTTTTACGTACAATAAGATCCCATAATGAAAAATATGGGTTTCCATTTGAAAAAACAAAGTTGACCTTCAAGTGACCTTGAAAACGACAACCAAATAAAAAACTGGTACCGCCCTCCTCTTTCCCCCTCGAAATCCTTGGACACGTGTCTTATACTTTTTTAATATCTTTCGTACTTTTCGAGATATTCGGCTGGAAAGTTTTTTTAAATGAACACCCTGTATATGTCGCCAAAGCTTGCATGATAAACGTCGCAGAATTATCCCCACTTCTGCGGGGCATACCCAGTGAGGGGCCGCGAAGCTCGAGAGGACTCGCACGCCGAGGAGTGTAAACATAACACGGCTCGGTTATGTCTTCTGGACGATACAGTGAATTCTCGATATATGTCAACAACACGATTATTGTCAGCGTCATGTATCGTCCAGGAGACACTCCTCGGCGTCCGCTCAAGTGGCCGCTCACAAGATATACCCCGCGGTAGTGGGAATAATTCCGCGACGATTATCATCCAGGCCTTGGCGACATATATAGAGGAATCACTGTACACGACGCTGACAAGACCCGTGTTGCTAACATATATCGAGAATTCACTGTATTTGCAATGATCGTACAGTATCCGGAAGTTGTGTACAGAAATATTGTCGGGGTCTCGAGAGACCCCATTAAGAGTTAAAAATAAACCAGCACAAGTCTTTTTACCCCAGGAAAGTAGAGTGTCGGACAAGACGGTTCGCAGTGCGTTCAATCGATCGAAACGTTAAAATTAAATGGCTCGACATTAAAGCCGGATCCACGGGCGCATTCGCTCGCGTTCTTCTCGCTAAACCGGGGCCATTTCCGGGGTAACCGAAGAAACTCGTTCCGCGTTGACAATACGTAACACGGAAAATAACTTAAGCCAGTTTCTGCAGCAGGGTGGGAAGGGATCGTTTGATCGCGTGCCAGCTGTATCGCGAATTTCCCTGCTTTCTGAACCCGTAGATCGCCGTCACGGGATTAAAGCCGTGCGACGGGAACAGTTCCCCGGTTAAGCGTGCCCCGGTTAAGCGCTCGCTCCCGGAAGATCGTCGCCAGAGTTAAGGAATCAAGTCCACGCGAACTGGATTAGAGTTGATTGGTCGCGGGAGCAGCCGCCGCGCACGCGATACTCGCTGACCCACATTCCGTTCGCCTAAGCACCGAACAATACGTCTTCCCGAACCCGGTGACGTCTCGTTCCGCGACACATTATCGAATAATTGTATTTCCGCGGGCACGAAGTGTCGCACGCGTACGTTTTCTACGGGAGGAAGCCGAGAACGAAATAGGCCAATTACTATAAACGAGCCTGAACGCAGCGAACACTGTACTCGTTAATTCTTTATTACCGATTATTACCGATAAGACGCTCCGTAGACTAGTAATTAACTCGCCGAGCTCCTTATACGCTCGACATTTTAGACGTCTCTGATTTTTATCGAAATCCGTAATATGAGTGTACACCAATGTCAATCGGGAATGGTATTTGTCAAGAAATTTTTGAATCATTTTTGCAAGATTTTTATGCAAAATAAAAATTGTTTGCCTCGATTTACAATGGTCGGGAGCCAAATAGAATTTCCATTGTTTCTTCACTCGCTTCAATAAGCCGGGACTTGTACATTGTAAGTTCGGATAATCGAGGTCCTACAAAAACGTGGATTAAACGAGCAAACGAGACTCGAACTGTATCGTGTTTGGGCTCATTTTCACCAGAAAAATGCCACGGACATACCGGTAAAGGTTCCACAAACATCCAAAAATGTGTTCCGAATGTGCAATAAATTTTTAACAAACATCGAGCACATACCGAGCCTTCTCCTCCACCATACACGACACTGAGACAATTCTATTCGTCCACAGCGCCTACAAATTGTCCAACAGAAATGTTCATACACGTTTAGCATCCTGGAGGATCCTGTAACTCTTCCTGTGAGCGAAATCGGCTGATTCATTAACGGACACGGGGATACGTTTCCGTGCGACAACTCGAACACGGAAAATCCCTCGCGAAGAAAGAGAGAGAGAGAATTTACGGAGGTAAAAATGGCGGATTTGTCGCCGGGGATTAGGCAAAGTTTATAAAGTTCGCGCCGACGCTAAATACCGTTATTAAGTCGCCGGTTTACTTTCGCCAACCGCGCCGCTTCCTGCGTTCCCCCGTACAACTCCGGAGCAATACTCCTCGCAATAGCATGGGGTTTCACCCTTTCACCGTTTCTCAGCGTGGACTGGTTTCGAACGTCGTCGTCGTCGGCAAACTACAGATAAAGCGCAGCCAATTCCACCCCCATACCGGGCGCCTTACCATTTCGCCGGTTCCCTAACGCTCAATCTCAGCTTTACGGTGCCGAGGCTAAGATTCCAAAGCCATAGTTGTCTGCGATTAAGCCGAGGATCCAACGGGATCCAGTTCGAGGCTCGATGGAATCCGAGTTCTATCGATTTTGCGTGCCCAATTCGCGACCAAGTCCCGAAATCATGGAGCCATTCATTTAGGGCATCGGTTAATAGTTGGTTAAAAGCGCACTGGTTGCAAATATTGCGAGAACTCGACGATAAACCCTGAGACTCTTTAATTGTCCTACATTCTTCGGAAACTCGACTTTTATTTATGCTGCTTTCATTGTTTATTGTGAAATAATGACGTTACATTGTTCGAACCTTGTACAACACGGTGCACTCGTTAAAAGAACGTTAAATCGCACTGTTACACTGCTGGGAATAATTATTGTCGACTTTCGTTGTTGGCTTTCGCGCGTGACCGTAGTTTTCACTTGAGAATCTCTCGAAGACTACTGGCGTTCGGTACACAATTCCGGTGAAAAAATATTATAAACTGTTCATTATTTATTGTGGAACGATAGGGATGTGTTGTTCGAAGCTTTCACAACATGGTGCCGTTGGTCCAAAGACGTTATATTGCTATATGAAAAATTATAGATTGACAATTTAAACACACTTCTTCGGAATAATAGATGCGCTAATCATTTTTTTAATATTAATTCTTTAGTATTAAAGCCACCAGTAAAAGTTTGAATACGGGATTCGAGGACTCAGATATTTGTTGATAATTTTTATCAGTATTTTGTTAGTGAAGGATTTGCTAATCATTTTTTTACTGTTAATATTAATTCTTTAGTATTAAAGCCACCAGTAAAAGTTTGAATATGGGATTCGAGGACTCAGATATTTGTTGATAATTTTTACTAGTATTTTGCTAGAGAAGGATTTCTGCAAACTAGAGAATTTTGCGTTCGTCGAAGTCCAGTATTTCGTACAATTCAGGTACAAGTTCTGACAGTTCCGACTGATTCATGTCTCGAACTATCTTTTGGCGTGCTATGGCAAGGTTCTATTCTACTTTGAAGGATTCGCAGCATCGAAATGCGAAACATCGGATCGGACGAACATAAATGCGACCCTGGTCAGAACACGTTATCGATCAGGACAAAGGGCAAGAGCTGAACGGAATGTCTTATGGGTTTCTTACCCGACCCCCGTAAGCCAATGTCGTTACCGATTCTGCTTCACAGGCTTACCTGGAACATAAAACGAAGTTAAGTTAGATAAGTTTTTCGAGCTGCTTGGCAGTAACGTGATTCCCCTGCCTTTGAACGAGTAACTATCTTCGTTGCATAAGAAGATATAGCTTCCACTGATGATACTTCATTCTTGAATTTGTCAGGTCCTGGAAGAGTTCCAAAAAATAATAATAGCAATCTTG
The DNA here is from genome assembly GCA_028454245.1 of Halictus quadricinctus. Classification (NCBI taxonomy): domain Eukaryota; kingdom Metazoa; phylum Arthropoda; class Insecta; order Hymenoptera; family Halictidae; genus Halictus; species Halictus quadricinctus. The sequence goes on along the minus strand of CM052114.1, from coordinate 4,212,888 downwards.
CAGAACGCTACTGAAAACATGGTCACTAGCTTCTGAATTTTTACGCAGGATAAAAATGTGTGTCACAAGAATCTTAACAAGTCACAAATAGTATACTGGGATTAATATAATTTTCGGATATTTTCACTATTTTGTGATTCACCTACTCATTTCTGTCGGAAACGCATAAAAGCTACTTATTCTCTACAGTGAATTCTCGATATATGTCGCCGAGACCTAGATGATAAATGAGTAACTATCTTCGTTGTATAAGAAGATATAGCTTCCACTGATGATACTTCATTCTTGAATTTGTCAGGTCCTGGAAGAGTTCCAAAAAATAATAATAGCAATCTTGCAGAACGCTACTGAAAACATGGTCATTAGCTTCTGAATTTTTACGCAGGATAAAAATGTGTGTCACAAGAATCTTAATAAGTCACAAATAGTATAATGGGATTAATATAATTTTCGAATATTTTCACTATTTTGTGCTTCACCTACTCATTTCTGTCGGAAACGCATAAAATCTACTTATTCTCTACAGTGAATTCTCGATATATGTCGCCGAGACCTGGATGATAAATGTCGCGGACTTATCCCCACTACCGCGGGGTATCGGTGTGAGACTGGGAGACCACTACTAATCCAATAACAAAACTTCTTTATTTTTCATTATTTGTTTATCGAGGCCACACGAGGTTCGGCCCTGCATCAAACAATAGTAGGATCTCGTGGGCAGCATTTGCCGCGGTGACTTTGACATATAAAATATAGGACGAATATGTTTACACTCCTCGGCGGCGAGCATCGCTGTCCTTTTCTACGTCCGATGCGGATCAAAGAATTACTCCTGGAGGATAAACGACATCAAGACCCGTGTTGCTGACATATATCGAGAATTCACTGTACTGAACTCTTTACTCGTTCAACGTTTGCAGGCGACCTTCTATTTTTTGAGATTGCAATAAATAAAACGTTGCGTCTTCTATTCGAAACGATTCCACCCTCTTGCATTTTTCCCCGGCAGTTATTTTTGCCAATAATATGACGGACTGAAAAAACAGACCTGGAAAAGCGAGAAAAGTAACCAAAAAAATATTGTTCGTTCTGTGAAAATCAAAGAAAAATGTTCGAATCGATAAGCGTGCGTTCCCTGGCCACCAGCCGGAACACAAGTTAGCCTAATTAAATGCTAAGCAAGGACTGTCGGCGAAACATCCTGGTCGGCGCTCTCCGACCGCCGTTATATATCAACATAATTTCCTGGCGGGGTGAGTTAGGCTAATTCACGATAAGGAGTTAGAGCTTACCTTAAACGAGCTGGAACAAGCCGCTTTGCAAAGGTAGCTCGTCGCGGCCAATGAAATCCGTGATTAAGCAGAGTCCGCGCGCCGCGCCGCGCCGATGGCGAACGGAACAGAAAATGTAATTGCTTGAAAACTTAATTGGAAAGCGGGTCATGGTTCAGCCGGCGCCCAGTTTCTCGCTTACATGGAAAATGAGATTCTTCGACTGCCCGCGAGATTCGAGCAAATCCATTGTTGTAACAATGATCCTGTGACCGTACTTTGACAATAAATTACAACAAATTTTATATCAACAGGCTGGTCCATAGTACCGAAATCAATTTTGCTTAGTTTATTTCATGAAATCAGCAATTATACTGTCTACTCGATATATGTCCAAAACACGGGTCTAACCAGGGACATATATCGGCCAGAAGATACTAGAGGCCTCGGTTCATGGCCCCTCACGGGGTATCCCTCCCCCCCGTCAGTGGGGATAGTTCTCGGACTTTTATCGGCTAGGCACTTGGGACATATAAGGTGTAAACACTGTATATGACATACGACTGTATTAGGTTGTGCCAAAAGTTTAACATCGCTAGATAACACTTCCTCTTATTTCACCGCGTTATTTGCTTCGTTTAAGCAATTAAACGACATTACTTTCCAAGGATAAAATTGTTTAAATAGTTGTACTAACAAAGGACGCTACAGAGGGCCGAGTATAAATGCTGACAGTGTGAGGAAGAGAATGTAATTAATTAACCCTCAGTGACCCCAATATATACAATTTTATTCGGATATAAGACGACGCTTTTTATTTCGAAATAAGAGGATCTTCTTCTTCATCCGAAATACGACGAAAGCCAGCCCGGAGCCATCGCCTTATATCGAAAGAGAAATTGTATTGAAATTTCTGACCCAACGAAACTCCGCTTGAATCGAAAGTGTCGCTCAGTTGGGCGAATACCATGATCGCGAATTGTTGGTGTTAAGAGGTCGGTCACGGGGGGATTTAGGGCAACTAAACGGGTGATAAGTTGCAGAATGATCTCTAGAAGACGACGACCGGGCAACAAACTGGCCACTGTCAATTTGCAGCGGCTCACGTAACAACGCGATGCGTGGTGAGGCGAGCACGTGGCAACGCGTATGGCCCAGCCATTATGCTGTAATATAGTCGGCCGAACCGGCCTTAATGCGAGATATCCTCCGCGAAATTGTGCCAGGACTATGCACGATAAAGCAATGCACCGGTTGCGAGCGTCCCGTGGCCATCGTACTACTCTCTGCGACGCTATTAACCTCGGGCTGGCCACTCGAAGAGACAGCACTAACGGCACACCAGCCTACCCTCCATTGTCCAATTCTGTCGCGATCTATTGCCCAAGCCTCAATTAGGCCCTCACCGATGTTATTTCCGGTATTTCGCGCGCCTCCTTCGAACGAGGTCCACCATGCAGAGCGCGTTTATGTTACAGAAACGACGGATTACTGCGCGACCTTCGATCAGAGTCGACGTAAAATCGGGGACATTTTTTTTTTCTTTTGGAAAACGGGTGCTCATAGCAGTAATAATTAGGCGGATTTTACGCATTCACGACAAGAATGGATACATCAAATTTGAAAGAGTGACCAATTTTACAAATACAGTGATTTCTCTATATATGTCGCCAAGGTCTGAACGATAAACGTCGCGGAATTATCCCCACTACCGCGTGGTATACCCCTGTTTTGTTCTTCTCAATTTATGAAAATAGAAAAGAAGTTATACAGCTACGTACCGTGTTCACTCGATATATGTCTATAACACGGGTCTAGCTAGGGACATATATCGGCCAGGAAATACTATTCTTTGATCCACACCGAACGTGAAAAAGGACAGCGAAGCTCTAGAGGCATCGGTTCATGGCCTCTCACGGGGTAACGTGACTTTTCTGGGACTTTTATCGGCTAGGCATTTGGGACATGTATAGAGTAAAGACTGTATAGCTAACTCGGGCCTGCAATTTTCTAGAAGCGACCGAGGTCTCTCGAACTTCTTGACCCATTTTTTACCCTGCGGCAGTGGGGATAGTTCTGGGACATTTATCGGCGAGGCATTTGTGACATATACAATGTAGAAACTGGATACTGCATCTTGTAACGCAGAAAGTATCCTCTAGCAGTGCAACTATTAAAATTAAAAAATGTTATCCTCGGAAGGAAAGTAAAGGGTGTCCCAAAATGACTTGACATTTTAAATTGCGCGCCATTTCTTTGTGGCGAACATAGGGTACCAATCTTCGACAACTGGCATCGGGAATTATTGAGGTTTAATCATGGAGAATTACATGATCGAGCAACGCATAGAAATTGTGAAAATTTGCTACGAAAATGGTGAAGACTTTGCAGAGACGGTTCGAAAAGTCCATTTTTAAAAAGAAATCCGCTGCGGCGATGTGAATTGGCCACCAAGATCGTGCGATTTCACGCCATTGGACTTTTTTCTTTGGGGTTTTCTGAAAGGAAAAGTGCCATTATGCCAAAACTGTTATCGAAAATTTCGTCAAAAGAGTAAACAGGGACGAGGCCGTCATTTGTCAGATATTGTGTTGCACACATAACCTCCATGTGTGTACGTTATTTTAAAATAAAAACATTCATACTTTTCAAAAGAAAAAAAAAATACGTTTCATTAATAAATTGAAATGTCATGTCATTTTGGGACATCCTTTAGTTCTACATCTTGAACGCATTAAAAATATATTATACAGTTGTATGTCTAGAAACAGTAGAAGCAGAAACATTAAAAAATAATTCAAAATAGTACTTCAAAGTAGTACTTTAAAATGGCAGCTCCAGCAGAACCGATCAAAATCAGATCATAATAAATATTTCTGAATATTTTTATACCTAATAAAAATTGCAAGTGAATTACATATCAAACCATAATAGACGAGAGCACGTAGTTCCGAAGCATCGTCATAAAGTTCGCATTTTAGTAATTACGATGTCGATCATTTTGGCACAGAGCAAGCACATAGTCGTCGGCCATCTCGTTACTGCGACAAGCAGCTCGATATCAAGCGACGTCATTTAATCAAGCAAGTACGTGTCGTTCGCCAAAGAATATCGCAAACAGTACGCGCGCGCGCGCGCGCGTGCGCACGCTATACTATACACTACTAGCACGGTTATCAACTACGATGCTACAGGAAGTACATTGGACACAATCTCCGTAGTCCAATTTCATGGCGAACAGTTCTATCCTAGTCTCAATTCTGCCTACGTCACTGGCATCATTTCCGGCCTACCGTATTGTCCACGTCCATTGGCTTATAATAGATTCTCGCGCGGATCATCCATGATTCTATTTCGTGCTACTTCTGCGGAAATCTTGTTTCGTTGATTGATCGCACGCGAATAATTAAACAATATTTCGCTCCCAATTCTTTCGCCGCTTCTGGGATCTAGTGACGGTTTTGCATGTACAATAATAAACGCGTGACAGTGGTCTTCGAAACATGGCATCGACATTTCTGACTGTTTCGCGACATATTGTAATAGTCATATCAATTTAAATTCCTTTTAATTTTTTTAAAAATCCAAACAGATCTCAAGTTCGATTCCTTTAAATATCCCATTAAATTCTAATACAGGTTAAACTTCCCCTCAGGAAACCAGAAATTTTTCACTTTTTTTAATGCAATTCTGTAGACTTTGGTGAGGAAATGCCAAAAATCCAAGTTTCAATCCTAGGAGATCAGTAGTTCAATACTGATGCGTGTTTAAAGTTGAGCGATTTTAAGCGTTTTTGACAGGTAAGGGCGCCGCCATATTGGTATGTCCTCAGATATTGTCTAATAAGCGAAGCCGCGAGAAGGTTGGTCGGGGTTAGGCTCATGTGGGTCCGAGGGCCGATCTACGTTATCGCATAACTTTTGAACTACTGATCTCCGGCAATTAAAACTTGGATTTTCGGCGTTTTCTCGCCAAAATCTACAGGATTGCATTTAAAAACGTGAAAAATGTCTGGTTTCCTCATGTAAAGTTTAAGCCACATGTGCAGAACGTGTCCCCAAAGTTTCATAATTTTTTCAATTTCAGGATCATCATAAATCGAACGAATTTCCTTGAAATTTCTATAGAAATTTCAATTTCAGTTTCTTTAAATTTAATTATCTAAATATCTATAAATCTATTTAATTTAAGTATTAGACATCTGTAGATATTTTCCAGATTTTATTAAATTGGAAGATATTTACACCAGATTGAAAACAGAAAGAAGGCCCTCGATAAGCAAACTTTTGCGAACGATACGATTGTCTCGAGCGTCTTAATTATTCACTGGGCCGTCAGCTAAGAAGATATCAGTATAAATGCATTTCAGAGCCGCGAACGACGCAATTATTTAGGTGGCAAGTATACAGAGCAGGCAACGCGGAGCTATTAACCCGGGTAGACATGGTTGCTACCGCGTCCATAGTTTACTCCTGTCGCAATCTATTGCCGAACCCTCAATTACATGCATCCACGCCACTGTTCGCAGACTATTTTGCATGCATTCGCGCGTACGCATCAGTCACGCGATAATCACTCGGACTTTTCATCCCCCCCGTGTATCTGGTCAGTCGTATAATTACTTAAACTTATCATTCTAGACCTCCCTTCCTCCCCCCCTCCCCCCTCCCCCGTCATCCATTTCGAACACAGCAGAGAGTACACGCGCCGGTCATCTTTACAATTTAATTAACTCTCCGGTCTAATTAATTCTCGAATTTTGCACGTGTCCGAAGAATCAACCATACCTGAATTTTCATTTACAACGCTTGGGCTACCGACCGATGCTAATTCCCACGTTGCGAATTATAAATAACGATGCGAGCTGAATTATAACGAAATTCAACGCTCCGATGATGCTATTTTGTATGACAATTTATCAGCAAATTGTCTTGTTAAACTAATTTTGTCGTCCCCCCGAAATATTGGAGTTGTAACGCTGTTCAACCACGAACGTGTTATAACGAGTTCGAATGGCAAAAATACGTTTCATAACCTTTCCAGATTCACGTCTCCATATTTTTGGAGAGCTCATTTTGATGGGAAAACTTCAATTTTAAAAAATTTGAAAAACTGTGATCCTTCATTGGAAAGAACGCAAGAAAAAAGAATTCGTTTACGTTTTTCGACATTATAAAGTTAATTATCGAGGTTGAAAAAATTATTTTACAATAGCCCAATCCTTCCTGAATAAAACAAAAAAAATTTTAGCGCAATCGGACAAACGGTTCCTGAGATAAAAATTCGTGAGCGGAGCCCATTTTTGTAAAAATGGGCAAAAACTGCAAACTTCGAAGGCCTGTAATTTTTAAACAAATTCTGGACCGGCAAAATGATGACTTAAACCCCCCCTAATTTCACACGGACTATAACATATTTCAAATAGAACACAATCACCGGTGGTTAGGTTAAGAAGTAATCGATTTGTCACAGAATGACCCTCTTTAATCTTTCTCCATAGAAGATTTAAAAAGTAAGAAATTCTACAAATGGCACACTTGCAAGGCCTGTAATTTTTAAACAAATTCTGGACCGGCAAAATGATGACTTAAACCCCCCCTAATTT
>CM052114.1:4180742-4201945 GCA_028454245.1 Halictus quadricinctus | reverse complement strand
AAGTTATCGTCAAAGGTTAAATCGCAGAAGATGAGATTAGGCTGTGAATCCATTAGTCGACTGAATGGAGGAAGTCGCGTTTCTTTCTCTCTGTTTCGTCTCGCCTCGTTGTAGAAGAATTCACGGTAGCCTGACTCATTCCGCAAGAACGAAATAATTAACTCCGTTGAAAGGTCTCGACGCTGACAGTTCAAGGCGATCTTCCTTCTTAATAGATCTCTTCGGCCGTTTCAAAGGACACTGGCCTCTCTTCCCGTTACTGACTGTCACCGTTCGATGCACAGGCTATCATTAATATCATAACCTGTGCAGAGATACAGTCTGTGATTTTTCTCGGATCGAAGATTGCCTCCGCTCTCACCGAAGATTTATGGTTCGCCAGAGTAGACGAGGACCGGAGAACAGCGTGATGGAAAGAAACGGAAGAAGTTGCTAAGAGGAAGGAAATCGAATGAGAGTGAGGGCAATTTGCAAGGGAAACAATAACTCTTTTGATACAGGCTGGCGGGTAATTCGCCTGCAATTAATATCTAATCCATCGACTCCAGATTTTAAGCATATCCAAAAAAAAAAATGGGTTGGCCAAAGGTTTTTTATACAAGTTTGCCTAATCCGAAAAATACACATTAATAATCACAACGATACGTAAAAATTCGGTATAAAATCAGCAATCTGAAATTTGTCGAATTTTTTAAAAATCAACTATGCGGTCAAAAATTCGGAAAAAATTTACAGAAGTGTGTGCTAATAGGTAGAACATTCATGAATTTTTTCGTAATTTTATGTCGACCAGGACAGGAGAAAGGGGGCATAATTCGTTAAACCGTCCTAACCCTATAACTACCCTCGTGGTAGAGGTACAGACTTGAAACTTGTCTCAGAGAGTTTCCGAAATTCCATGGAATACAGAACAATAAAAAATTTCACAAACAAAACGCAACACAAAATTTCACAAACAAAATACAATACTAAATTTCACAACACAAAATTCTAAGTTTCCGGATTTTTTTTTAAATCGATTATGCACTCGAAAATTCGGAAAAAATTCACAGTTGTGTGTGGTATTAGGTAAAACATTCACAAATTTTTTCGTAACATTTTGTCGAGCAGAACGGAAGAAACGGAGTATAGTTCATTAAATCGTCCTAACCCTATAACTACCCTTGTGGTAGGGGTACCGACTTGAAACTTGCCACAGAGGGTTTTTTCTTGAGGCCCTATCGAATTGGTTTCGTGCCACACTTGACCATCTTACCCGGCTATACCCTTGATCGCAGAAACACGCGTAGCAAACCTTGACGGTAATCCGGTCAAGCGTCACGTCATACCGAGCAACCCTTTAGAATGACAGGGATGCGGTGTGCTTCGTAAAGTCGTGGAAGGCGTTTCCCAGCGGGTCGTAAAGGGGTGGCAGGCGTGGAGAGTATCCTGCGCGAATTTTCAGCAGCGTAGCCAGGATCCGACGCGACCCAGAATGAAACTGGAGGACCGTCGGCCACGCTGCGATAGCCAGCGAGGCTGAAAGGGATGCAGAGCCGAGAAAAGAGATGGTGGAGAATCGTAAGAGCGACTTAACTCGGGCCAGCTACCCGCCGCCTATCCGCCGTTGGAAAGATATTTACCGCGTGCGGACGTTGAGGATTGCGCGGGTCAGATACCGGGTTACCAAGGAACGTGGTGACCCGGATTATCTCGATCTTTACGACGTTACTTTTTGGCGAAGACCCGAGAAGAGATACCCGACCAACCCTCCCCTAGAAACTACCCTCCTGCTGTCGGATACTCGAGAAGCGGAGGATCTTATTCTGGAATCGGACCGTTCGACGAGCCACGTCGCGACGCTGTCGATTCGGTGACGACTGGACAAAAGGATCAAAACCCTCTCTAAATAGGGGAAGATAGCCGGCACCAAGATAGGAGGGTAGTTCGCGAAATTGCAAATATTTTTGCGAGGTTTGTCAGACCGTAGCCACGAGAGATAAATAAGGGAGATGCTGGACCGTTTGCTCCGAAAGTAGAGCAAGCTTCCTTCAGAATTTTTCGTCGAATGATTATTGCCGTAAGGGTTGAAGCTTTGGCCGAAATACCACTCGCGCATGATGTTAGGCTTCGTTAAGTGTCTCAGAATTTTTGCAGATTTTTCGGAAGCCTGGAACAACAAGAAAATAGGGAATGAAAGACCCTATGGGCAAACTATACAATTTTTTTAATAAACAACCCTATTGCCGGCGGAGGGTTCATTATTTTTACGTGAAACTTTTATCAACACATTCGTGACACTTTTCTGATTAAAATGAGTCCCCACACGATATAGTTTGGATCGTATTTACTGGATGCAGTGGAACCTATTCGCATGCAATAATAGGGTTCGGATAATCGAGGTTCCACTAAATCGTGTGCCACGCAAACAAATCTAATCCGAATTGTATCGTCCTTGGGCTCGTTTTAATCGCGGAAATGTCACGGATACGCCGATAAAAGTATTACAAAGATATAACTGAGCACAAAAGAGTTCTGCCACGAATTGTACTGAGTTGCACTCGTCGACCGAGTTTCGGGGCCTCTAAAAGTGTACACCCCGCGACTCTGGGGATAAATTACTTCGCAAATACCATGCGAATCTCTTCGACGAACACCAAGAATATACAATAAAATCAAATTCCATGCCTCGGCAACGTCCACAACACGAGAACCGAAGAATATCCTCGATTTCGGGATTATACAGTGTTAATGAAACTGTTCCATTAATTTCCCGGTAATCCTCAAGTTTCGCAAAGTAACTGATAATTTAGAGCCCCCCCCCCCCCCGCCCCCCCTATAACCAAAGGAGCCCGGAACCAGCTAATGCAAGTAGAACTCCGGTATTACAAACGATCGCGTTGCGTACAAAAGTTGCTCACACCACAATGTAGCCATTTAGACGCGGCCTCGGCGAGCAGAAATTAATATTATGAGCCTCGGGGCGAGAAAGGAGTCTTCTCTGTTTTTCAGCTAAACAACGGCCGGAATAGGTGTGCAACGTGGAACTAGGACAATGTCGAGATTTTAATACGCCGACGCTCTGATGTTCGCGGAGCGCGAGAGAGGAAAGCCAGCTCGGCGTAAGTGCTCACAAAGGAACCCGATGTTTCCAAGGCACTGGATTAAAAAGCAGGAAACAAATGAGAATTGCTTCCAGCGGGATGTCTGCATCTAGATAGCTGCTTACCCTCGATAATACCCATGGGCCTCGTTTTCCCCAGCCCCGCTCTCTAAGGTCGGGCGCAACGACTGTCGGCTGTCTTCTTCCTGATGATCACGCTTGACAGCCGCCGGTTGAGGACCGGTTAATTGAATGCGGCGAACAACATCCCTGTCTGCTCCTCCTCTGCAGCGCGCGTAATTCGGATTGTCCTTTTACTTTCCGAGAAACGAGCGAGCGGATTCGAAGAAGAATTTTCACGAAAGAAGTATTTTCTTTTATCAAATTTTTGAGATCGAGTACATTCGCGACATCGAGTCCATTTCATTCTTAAAGTTGCTACATGTTTCAATTATCGAGTCAAATAATTTGCAAGATTTGCGGAAAAATTTTTCAAAGAAATACTCGACGGTTTCCGGTGGGACAATACAGAAAAGTGTTATACTTTCATTTTTATATATAGTTTTATTAAAAGTATTATACTTTTATTTTTGTTCATACTTTTATGAAATGTATTATACTTTTATTTTTGTTTATACTTTTGTGGAAAGTATTGTACTTTTATTTTTGATTATACTTTAATTACGAATATTAGACTTTTATTTTTATTTATACTTTAGATCGCTAATTGTGTAAACAGGAAGCTGGACGTAATATTAATTCCCATTTTTATTCTACACTTTTATCGCCTGTATCGAACTTTTATGCGCGCCCATAAAAATATTGATGTATGCTTAAATCGTATTAAAAGCTTCAATGTTAGTAAATATTGGGGAAAAATATAAAGGAATTAGCTTTATTGAAAATAGACCAGACAGGGATGTAACGTTAAGAACGTTGCGCAGTATAAAGTTTTCCAGAGATGGGAGGATGCATTAAAAGAGAACGGTGAATCGATCAGGAGCATCAGTTTGGCCTCGATTGCTTTATTAGATTGTGTCGGAGAACGTCGGATATTGACCAACGATCCCATGCAGAACGCGGGCGAGTTCTATTTTCTAGGGGCGCGCGCGCCAGTTTCAGTATTCCTGGAAGAATATCCGTTTCCCTCTCGCGCCCCTAACAAGCTTTCAGAATCAACAAATTCGCGTGGAGTCCCGGAACCGATCGTGCTCTCTCGCCGAGTTCCTCGGCCACGATAAGAAACCTATTTCGTTTTTCCTCCGATCGACGTTTTCCCCGGCGAAATTGCACCTCCTAAGAATTGCGAAACTCCGAGGAGCATCAAAACAAGTTATCGGCTTTCCTTTCTCTCTCTCCGACGGTGCCGATTTATCGACGTACCAACTTATTGCGCCGCTCCGTGCTCATAAATCACCGCTGATCAACGATCCAGTCACGAGCACCACCGGCACCGCGCTATGGACCCGAACTTCTTCGGCTTGGATCATTGTTTGCCGAGACCAATCGCAGACTAATTGCTGGGAACTTAGATCCTGCCGTTCCACGGTGATCCTGACGCTAATAACGAACGTTTGCTGTTGCCTTCCCGGTCGGTAATGGGAAAATATACGAGCAGCGAAGTTGCGAAATCTCGCTCAATTCGGAAAATCGATTTTCGGGTATTCTTTCCTCGACAACCGCGTGGCTTTCCTCGGAAATCATTGTTTACGTTAAGTGGAGTCACCTAAGTATCCGATTCTGTATGAAGAATCGTTCCTCAAGATAATTTATTGACAACATTTCAAGGTCATCGGCATTTTTTCTTTGGTATTCTTTTAGAGCATGAAAAGACGAATCCAACGAGTACCAACACCATACCGTTGCGATCATTCGATCTCGAGATATTCATATCTAAAGAAACAAACCTAACTGAAAATCTCACTTTTTAACCGCGAATATCTCGAGATCGAATGATCGTAAGGGTATGTTGTTTATACTCGTTGGAATCGTCTTCTCGCGCTCTACAAGACTATCGAAGGGAATATATAGGGTTGCGTATGAAAAAAAATACCGACAACGTTGGAAACATTAAAAATTCAAACTCACTGGTCTGCTCGGTCACGCTTCTCTGGCGCGCAGTGCGAGTGTCATGTTTTCGACTGGGGGGTGCAATCACCATGTCCCAACCTTCCCGAAACCGCAACAGCAATTCAGGAGTGCAAGCATAATAGACAGAGGCTTGCGGTGCGCCGAAAACGGAGCATCGCGTGAGCAGGGGTCTGTCAACGAGCCGGGAAACATCGGCGACAAGTTTTTCACTCGTGTCGCTTTAAAAAAAGGGGTGGACCCTCTGTCCTTGTTCTCACGAATGGTCCTTTTCACCTAACCCAGCTCCTCCCTCCCCTCGGTGCCAATGTATACAGGGTTGCATTAGAGGACGATGTTTGGCCAACACCCCAGCAAACCAGAACAACCGAAATTGTCGTGCGCGTCAAGACTGCCCGGACAGCCCGCAAATCTTGTTACCCCTGTTTACCCTTCTGTCATGCAAATAAGTACAACAATCACACTTTTCCCTCCACGGATGAATGAGCGGCTGCGAGCCACAAGGCCTTCCCATTGCCATACACGACCGCTTTCATGGTCGCGGCACATTACGAATACTGGAGAGGTGACAGACACTCACGCACACACACACAGAGCAGCGCGTCGGGAACTGTTCCCCAGGCTTGTACCCGGGGATTATGGTGTTTTTCGACTGATACGGGGGATGTTTACACGGTGGCGTCGTGTTTGACATGTCGAGAAAAATGCCCGTGGTAATGCCGTCCGGCTGCCAAGCAGCTGATACTTTCCGTTAATAAGCGACTGCGATACAGTGATTTCTCTATATATGTCGCCAACGCCTCGATGATAAATGTCGCGAAATTATCGGGAAGCCTCGGACACCGAGGAATGTAAACATAACACTGTTCAGGGTATGTCTTATGTACGATACACTACGCTGACACGACCCGTGTTGATGACATATATCGAGAATTGACATAAGCGTGATCTCGCGTAATCTTCCGGGTAAGATTTTCGCTAATAAACTAAATAAATCTATATCAACATTTACGTCGGGCACTTTGTATAGAACGGAGCATCCTCTGATTTGTAGTGCTGTCATAATCGGCGCACAGATGTCAGCGAACATCTGACCGAAATCAAAATAGTCCCCGGACGAATTTCGAACGATTTAAAATTCATGATCCGTCAAACGATGAATCCCGCAGATAACTTCGTCACCGCGAAAATGCAACAGCCGGGTCCGAGCGACCATAATCTTCTTCTTAAAGCGCAGCGCGTGTCCATATGCCGCACTGCGCCACCGGTAATGTTTAACAAAACGGTTCCGAGCGGTAGGCCACGGGATGAAATGCAAATTTATCGCCCCTCGGGAAAAATAAAAAAAAATAATACGCCCCTGAGCGGGTCCGGTGAGGGTGAACGTCGAAATAGGGGAACCAGGAGCGTAGGCTCCGAGAAAACCGGAGAAAGACCCGGTTAACGCCTGAATATTAATTATGGCAAGCCGCCGCGCCGCGCCGGCTGCGGGTTGGCCAGCGAGTTTTGTTTCCGAGTTGTTTTGCTCGCGCGACCTCATAGTCGTTTTGGTCCCGGGGACTTGTTAAAACCGGGGAAATCCCATTGTTTCGCGCACGTCCGACCAACAAATTCGAATTCGTCGCGACGCTGGACCGCATTGCTCCTTGCGGCTCCTGTTACAGAAAAACAACTTTATTCGTCCACCGAACGCACAAACATCGTATTTTAACCACCAAATTGCCTGGGTATGCAGCAATCACTTCCTAAAACGTGTAGACATCGTTCCCCAATCTATTTCTGCTTGCCTCGAACGTGGAAAAGGAGAGTGAGTGAAGAAAACATCGACACTACCATGACGCTGAGACGATATTATTGACATAGCTCTTTTATTTTGAATTATCTCTTCGTGAAACCTGTACCGACACATTCGTGACATTTTTCCGATTAAAATGAGCCCAAACACGATACAATTCGGATCATATTTCTTCCTGCAATCCACGATTTAGTAGAACCTCGCTTATCCGAACTGATCTGTGGGTCGTAACTACTGTTCAGAGAATAGAACAATTATTTAGCTACCATCTTAAACGAAATTTTGCTGTGAATTGTTTGCGAATTGTGCTGTGTACGTATCGATTTAGATCAAACTATTTAAAGTAAGTATAATCTGTGCACAGGTTCGGATAATCGAGGGTCTATTTCAATGATCATTTGCTTAAACAATTGTGCTGCGAACTGTGTCATGTTTGGACTCATTTTACTCGGATAAATGCCACGAATATACTGCGAAACATTTCATGAGGAAACAATGAAAAATAAAATGGCGTCTTCGTTGGATAGCTACACAATTTTACACTACCACTCTATCGCATACCGTGTACAAATAAAGAAGGGAAATATCGATATTGGCAAGCACCTCGGTACAGTTTTTTAAGAGAATTTTGACTTAGCCGAGTACATAGCGAGAAGCTCATTTGCCTGAGTGCTCCCGAGCATACATCGGAGAATTGACGAGCGCATCGGAAGTTAGGCAGCTTTTTATCGTTTTCTATATGTACCAGCAGCTCCTGGAAACGAGCATCGCTAAATTCGAACAACGAATCAACGCGACGCGAATCTGAGAACGTTCTCTCACCCCAATTCGTAATTTTCCTTCGTCGTACGTGTGTGTACCTTTGTCACCCTCCTCTGTTTGTACGCGTACCGAACAAATAGAACCTGCAACGTGTCCACAATGAAAATCAGAAGCTTGTCAAACTGAAATATCTGTTTCCCCCTCCCATTCGGGGATTTACTTCGTCCACGTTGCCGGGCATCCGTAGCGTGGAATTTTTCATGAACACCCTTGTGGACGACCACCATTTACTCCTCCCGTAGATACTGAATCAAACGGAGCAATTTTTACCGATGTGATCAGCTACGGCGTGACCTAATCCTTCATCCTTTCGAGCCCTTCGTCTGTTTGGATAGCGAAACTCTTGATGAAGTTAGTTGGACCCTCCCCCACCCCTTTATGTAACATTAAAGTAAATTGCAAAATTACCGTGGTATATTCTACTGAATAGACTACACACAGTGTATATAATAATAAGAAATTATCCACTTAACTGAGGAATAAAATATCAGCCTCAGAATGCTAGCTTAAGGGGCTATTCTGGTACTGAGTGCCATTTTTACCAATATTTACGAATTCTTTTTAGACAAACAATTAAATCGTTTGCAGTAGGATTTCGCACACACATTCACAGGTCTTTAAAGCACATAAATTATTTTTTCCAAGTAAATCCAATAAAAATTGCACGAGTTATATATTTTTCTATAGAGTACGTTTTAAGGGAGTATTCTGGTCTTGAGTGCCATCTTTAGGAATTTTTTTCAGTAGAGATGTTAAACTTTTCGGCATCAGGATTTTTCACACACAGTCACGGATACTTGAAGTGCATACACTATTTTTTTCGAGCGAACATAATCAAAATTACGAGAGTTGTATATTTCTTTATGGGAGTATGTGTTAAGGAGCTCTAGTTTCGAGTGCCATTATTTCCCAGTTATAACGATTTTCTTCAGGAGAACTATTAAACCTATTGCATTAAGATTTCATGCACACGTTTATAGGTAACCGGAGTACATACCTGATTTTTTTCAAGTAAAAGCAATCAAGATTACACGAGTTGTACTAATATTAGAAAATTCTGTTTGCAATCTTTGATGCAGACGTGAAATATCACGTCTGTCGTGTATGATAGATAAATGACGATGCAACGATACTAGTCTGACGCATAAAGGGAATGCACGATGCGCGGAGAACGTGGTGTATCGTCGAAAATTCTTCCGAGAGGGGCCAGAAGAATGCGGGGTTTATTTGATCCGCGATTTCGTTGAACCGAGGAATATATTTAACAAGCAGCAAGGGTTGCGTTTCGGTCGCATCGAATTAAGCAGCCAGTTGGGAACGTCCGGGTTGAACAAACGCTGGGGTGAAGCAATTATGAATTCCCTCTTTTGGCGCGCGCGCGCACGCTGCTCGTGGACGCTGCTAACCCCCTTTTCCTGCCCACTATTCAGTTAAGTTCGCCCTTGGTCGTCGTTTCACTTGAGGCCTCCCTGTCCGAATAGTTAATTAACACCGGTAAATTTGCATTTCGAGGGCAAGGAGGCTATACCCGTGGACCGCCGGAAAATTGGCCGAAATCCCTCTGGGTCCTTTGCTTCTCGAAAGTTGGATACCGAACCCGGTGTCTTCGTGTTTCCGTGACTGCTAGTGTCGTGTACATCTGTCCTCGTTTAAAGAGATTAGCGGAACCGTAGTCACTTTTCTGTTCCCCGAGCAAAGGTTTTACACGCCCCCGGAACCTTTGAATATTTAGAGCATTCTTTTGTACAGTGTTGAGCACATTGTTCTACTATCCACTCTCTCTCTCTCTCTCTCTCAGCGACTATCGCTTTGTTGAATCAAAGTTCAGCGCGCACGGACCAGTCTGAATGTTTGAAGTGTAACTGCGAGTCTGTTTGAAGAAACATAATGCCCCCGGGTCTCGATGTCAAAGAAAAATATCACTCCGTGTTTGTCTTCGTTACTGTCGATTGTACAGAGTTTCTGTTCACTGGAAATTCATCGAGTTGCAGTTAGAGAAGATAAATTAGTCTACGACACCAACTCAAATGGCACACCCTGTATATTAACGAACGATCATCCACCTCCTCAATCTCCTCATGCGATTCTTGAACTTGCGGGAAGATCGATAGGTAAGATTTGGGAAAACGCCCCCCTTCCTTTCGGCACAGGACCTACGCCATTCTATTCGTTTTGACATACTGAACACAAAATGTACTTGTCATTTTTGGCGCAAATCAATAGTTTCCGAGATATTCGCGAAAAACTACTACATATGTCAATATTAAAGATCTCAGAAATCCCGACCTTTCTATATTCTATACAGAAAATACCATTTTAACAAGTTCGCCCGTTATATACAGGGTGGCCAACATAACTCTGAACAGCTCAATATCTCGAAAACTATGCCATCGATTTTAAAGTTCTTAGTCTTAAATTGCATGGAACTGAAGGGCCTTTCTGACTACATAAACGTGAATTGGCCTGCCTTCCCCTTTAACGGGGGATGGGAGGTACCTTTGTAATTTTAAATGGAACCCCCTATAAAATGTTACATATTTAGATTCTACCAGAAAAAACAAGTCAATTTTGTCTGAAACATTTTTTTGTCAGATACTTCCATGATGAGATATAACAGTTTAACAGTTTCCTCCTCACGCTGAGGAGTAGAAAAAATTTTTCGCGAATATCTCGAAAACTATTCATTTGCGCCAAAAAAGACAATTGCATTTTGTGTTCAGCATGTCAAAACGAATAGAATATCGTAGGTCACGTGTCGAAAGGAAGGGGGGCGTTTCCCCAAGTTCGGCCGATCGAAATTCGAGACAAAATGCCGTTTAAAGTTGCGATTTCGACCTGCAATAGATTCGACAAAAAGGAGATGCCTCGTTTGACATAATACACCCCGTGGTTGTCGCCTGTCCGGATGACAGCATGCTGGAGAAGGATTACCAGCCAAGATTCGGTCCAGAGATACGAAATGGCGTGCCCCTCTGCCGAAGAATCAGGCGGCGTATTGTTCCGGGCATGCATGCCTCGCCTAATTTGACCCGGTGATGCTCTTGAACCAGTTCCAGCACCGTGGAATCACTACGGCATTCTATTAGCCCTCAACCCAGAAACACGTGAATCGATGTTTCCCATTGTCCACCGTTGTTAATCTGACCGATCTGCTTCGAGTAGCGATGCGAACGATACCTGGGTCTCTCGTGACATAAATGAACGGGAGAGGAAAAAAGTGACATACACACACACACACACACACAGGAGAAAGAGGAGACACGGGAGACTCTCCCCTTTTGAAATTCTCGGGTTCGCTGGTCTCCGAAAAACCGCAACCCGGGGGCCGGATGTGCACGCAACGTTTAGATTCTTCATCGCGGTTCGCCGCATACACGCGTTTTGCACGAGCACACATAGGCGCATTGCACAAAGGCTTGCGGTAAGTATGCGGGGATCAAATTTAATCCCCCGGTGAACGCCTACCCCTGTCTTCCGTTCCCTTGCTTCGTCTATGCGCTCGCAATGTGTCTAGCTTCCACCTTTATAGTCATTTCCAGGCCCCCCTATACATTCATACCGCTGCCGTTACAACGCTGGACAAAATAGTGTCTAATACCGACGATGTCGTAACAAGATCTTACTAACCAAAGAAAAATCATACAGAAGAATGGGAAACTAAATCTGGGCTACAAGAACGTGTGTGTTATAAGGTGACGTGTCCAGCGAACCAACACCTCCCACTGTCCAGGCCATTGGTATTTCTATATACCAAACCTGTATAATAAATACTAATATAATATAAACGTCATCTGATAACTTCGATATAACATTAGCAACTCAAAATTTTTGGAATTTTTTGAAAATCGAATCTCCACTCGAAAATTTGGAAAAAATTCACAGAAGTGTGTGCTGTTAGGTAGAACGTTCATGAATTTTTTCGTAATTTTATATCGACCAGGACAGGAGAAAGGGGGCATTATTCGTTAAACCATATGAACCCTATAACTACCCTCGTGGTTGGGGAACAGACATGAAACTTATCACAGAGAGTTTCCGAAATTCCACGGAATACAAAAGAATACAAAATTTCATAAACAAAACACAATACAAGCAGACAATACATAATTTCATAATACGAAATTTTAAGTTTCGGAGATTTTTAAAAAATCGACTCTGCACTCGAAAATTCGGAAAAAATTCACAGAAGTGTGTGCTGTTAGGTAGAACGTTCATGAATTTTTTCGTAATTTTATATCGACCAGGACAAGAGAAAGAGGGCAGAGTTCGTTAAATCGTCCTAACCCTATAACTACCCTTCTGGTAGGCGTACAGACTTGAAACTTGTCACAGAGAGTTTCCGAAATTCCATGGAATACAAAACAATACAAAATTTCACAAACAAAACACAACACAAAATTTGACATACAAAATACAATACTAAATTTCACAACACAAAATTCTGAGTTTCTGGATTTTTTTTTAAATCTATTCTGCACTCCAAAATTCGGAAAAAAATCACAGTTGTGTATGGTATTAGGTAGAACATTCACAAATTTTTTCGTAACATTTTGTCGAGCAGAACGGAAGAAACGGAGTATAGTTCATTAAATCGTCCTAACCCTATAACTACCCTTGTGGTAGGGGTATCGACTTGAAACTTGTGACAGGGGGTTTTCGAAATTCCATGGAATATTCGCCATAACAGGTTCGATGGGTATGCACGCGTAGTTCGGTTTCGTTCGAATCGGCATGTTGCAGAGTAGGACAACCGGATTTAATAAAGGAGACGTGGCTGCAGACGAAATCGGCACAAACGACGGATAGCGGCGGAAAAAGCGGAAGTCGTAAATTGTCCCGGAAAAGGATCGTGCCGTAAAACTCGACGGCAGAGGAGGGTTTTATCGATTCAATATCTCTCTTTCGTAGTGGCCTGGCAAGCCAGCCAGCCCGCTGGAAACGCCGTTACAAAGCCAGAGACACGATTCCGCAAAGGATATTCGGTATGTGCTGTCTATGCTCAGACGCGTCGCTCTAGTTACCTTCGTGGGGATACCTTCCTCGCGAGAACCGAGGTATTTCGTTCGGCGACGAGAAGCACAAAAGTTCCCACCGACTCGTCGGGATCGAGTAATATACGCGTGTCGCGTTAAGGAAATTTAGGGGACCGTGCAACGAAACCACCGCGAGTCTTCGCTGTTCGCCATAGTCATCGCCACCTCTGGATATGAGGGAACCGATTTATTTGCCAGAAATATCGCCCTCGGATCCCCCGAGCTTCGAACCGTCACTTCCTACCACGTATTTTATGTCATTATTCGAATATCTTCGGATATTCTCCTTTCTGCCTCTTGAACAATGTCTTCGGAATTTTTCCGTTGGAAGGTCGCTGTTTGGAATTTTGGCTTATACCTATGCGCCTTCCTCTTGCCAGTTACTTGGATTTGGTATTAAAATTGCTGACAGTCCTCTGTGCACGAGAACTTGCATCTATCTAGCTTGAACGAGTTGGGGACAATAGCATCGATGTTTTTAGATTTAAACTTAAAATTTCTTTTTGTCACTTATCTCATAAAAATGATGAAATTTTGTTGATGGATCGCGTTATTTTTAATATAATATTTCTGAACAAAGGAATGTACGTGATAAGCAATTAATTGAATTCCTTGTTTACCCGACCGGCTCTCCCGTGATTATTTAAACGGTGACAGGTTAAACGAGCAAGCTGACGAACATCCAACAGCAGATTACCGGAGTCCAATTACAAAATTCAACGAACCCAGATGTTTTACAGTACGTGGGCCGCATAGTTACGCGCAATTGCGCATTAACAAGGGCTACGTTGAATAACGAGAAGCCACGCGCAGCAGGCCGGCGCTCACCTTTACCTCATCGTCTGTTGAACTTTGTTACAGTCTTACGGAGACCTGCGTGTGACAATTAGCAGGGAACAACGCGGAGCTGTCGAACCGTAACCGTTGGATGATTTTGCGCAGACACGGTGAATCTGCTGTCTATATAGGATGAGCCGGAAATTTGACGAGGTTCCAAATTTGTCCACCATGCATCGACGATTCTTTCGAATATTTACGTGGAAACTCAGTAATCCATAATCTATACACCCTATAATCTCTAATCTGCCGTACAGTATAAAATTTGTTTAGATTTATAAATGAACTTTTGCGTTAATGTATTGACGACAATTTTTTTCTTGGATATTATTGTAGAGCGTGAAAAAACGAATCCAACGAGTATAATGACCATACCGTTTCGATCGTTCAATCTCGAGATATTCGTGTCTGAAAGACGGGGTCTGTGTTAGGTGTCTTATCTTTCAGACACGAATATCTCGAGATCGAATGACCGGAATGGTACCGTTATGGTACTCGTTGGATTCGTCTCTTGATGCTCTACAAGGATATCAAACAAGACACATAGGCTTCGATTAAAAAAAATACCATTGACAATAATAAACGCATAAAATCCGCAGTCTACATGCTTTCTTGTGTTCTATAAATTTTCATGCACTATAAATCCACAAATATTCTCAGTCTAACGATCACAAAGGGTATGTCGTTAACAGGCAGCTCGTTTGCTAACACAGGAGCCTAATTGGAAGTTAACGTCAGTTCAGAGCCCTTTCCCTTCAGGAAAGAAAATCCCCGATACAATGATTAGTTAACGTTGCACCTAGTAACAGGCCATAACTCCTCTATACTCGAGTTTCACAGTAGCTCGTCCATCCTTCGATCTCAGGTATCGAGTTCCATATCGAGCAAAACCCAGCAGGCTCCTTCATCGAGCTGTAAATACAAATTGCTCTGGAGTTGGGATAAGAAAACCCGTAATGCGTTTCATCGTCGATACTTTTAGCCTGTCGGAACACTTCCGAAGACGAGTAATCTCTTTCGGTTAGGTTAATTAGGCTCCTTCTTCGTCTTTTTTGGATTTTAATCATTTCCTTGATGCGAACGAGGATTTCGGGCTCTAACACAATTTGAAGCAGACCCGAATTCTGGAACACTGGAACTCCATGTATCTTGTTGATGTATGCTGCTAGGCTCCAGCGATTCTACGATTTACTCCTCGGCCTCGTTGCTTGTCTCTATGCTAGACCACCTGGCAGATGCTGGTCTTCAAAATTTCGTTCTGACCTGTCTCTTGGCTTCCCCGAAGCTGAGTTTGCAGAGACAACTGGACCACGTAGAATTTGTTTGAAAGGACATAGTGTGGCAAGTTTCAAGTCGGTACCCCTACCACAAGGGTAGTTATAGGGTTAGGACGCTTTAATGATTTATGTCCCCTTTCTCCTGTTTCGCTTGACGAAAAATTACGAAAAAATTTATGAATGTTCTACCTACCAGTACACACAACTGTGAATTTTTTCCGAATTTTCGAGTGCAAAATTGATTTTTAAAAAAATCCAGAAACTTAGAATTTTGTATTGTGAAATTTAGTATTGTATTTTGTTTGTGAAATTTTGTGTTGTGTTTTCTTTGTGAAATTTTGTATTGTTTTGTATTCCATGGAATTTCGGAAACTCTCTGTGACAAGTTTCAAGTCTGTACCTCTACCACGAGGGTAGATATAGGGTTAGGGCGGTTTAACGAATTCTGCCCCCTTTCTCCTGTCCTGGTCGATATAAAATTACGAAAAAATTCATGAATGTTCTACCTAACGGCAGACGCAACTGTGAATTTTTCCCGAATTTTCGAGTGCAGAATCGATTTTGAAAAAATCTCCGAGTTCGACCATGTTTTTAAAATGCGTTTACCTAATCAGAAAAATCTGAGCAAAATGCACATTAATAATCACAATAAGACGGGACTACCATAATAATATAAACGTTGTCGTCCTATAACTACAGTCTCCTGAAACAATGTTTTGATCACGTTTTCCGGGAGTCTGCGATTTTCTTCAGAGTCACTGAAATCTTACTGCCTCTAATAATTCTCTAAACGAAAAGGGTAATAAATCTTTCTTCTGTATCTAACTTCTGCCTGGCGCTTAAATATTGCTTGCAGGAGAATAGACTTTCATTCCCGCCTCAAAGAAAGAAAATTGACGTTTAGAAGATTACGGTCATCTCGAGACGGACTCGTGACTATCACAGGAAGAGGTTAATCCAGAAATATGATACGAAACCACGGAGGTAATCTCTAACAATAGCGTGGCCAGGCGATTCGTTCGCCGTTAAAGAAATCGAAATAATCGCGGCCATAGATCTCCGTAGGATAAAATTGGAAAAACGCGTTGGTTGAATGGTCGAGGGGTAGCATTGTCGCGGGATTGGACCTCGGTTCGAATCTCCTTAGGAATATTAGCGGAGCCAGACGATGCGTCTCGAACGAGAATCTCGCGTGGCTGTCCCTCGTATAGCCGAGCTATTATCGTCTACGCCCACTTCAATTAGGTTTCCACATTGCTATCGTTGCCGCATCAACATTGTCTTCTGCTCTGAAAGCGCAGGGTCGAGTGTAATCGACCTTACAGCCGAGCATTTCCGTCCCTAGTTAACATGAATGCCGAGCAACGCTTCGGTGTGTCCACGGGCCGGCTGATAATCTCGGTAAAATACTGTTCGACGTATCAAGGCGGAACGGGATTGAAATAAGCCCGCTACTTACCCTGGAATTCCAGATGATATCTCGCCGCACCACCTTTTTGCCATTTTCTATTCCACCGCCCAGCCAATTGTGGCAAACGTTCGACAAACAATTTAACACCACGCGGCTAATCGAGCGGTGATTCTTTCTATCGTTAGAAATCGTCGAAATTAGAATATTCTTACCGTGAGAAATTTCTGAACATCTCTGCACAAGGACACGTTGTCAAAATTATCGTGGAAAATTGTTTGCAGATTTTTTCTTTCCTAAAACATTGTTATTTGTGGTAGAGATTTGTATCATAAGAGTGCACATAACTTTTATTAATCTATTGCATACCTAAGCACACTTACGCATGGTTATACAGTGATTTCTCTATATATGTCGCCAAGGCCTGGGTGATAAACGTCGCGGAATTATCCCCACTACCGCGGGGTATGCCCTGTGAGGGGCCACGAAGCTCAAGAGGCTTCGTACGCCGAGGAGAGCAAACATAACGCTGACAATACCCGTGTTGTTGACATTAATCTAAACTAAATAACAAAAAGTCTGAACGAATTCAATCTAAATAATAGTTTAGTGCTCGATCGAATTTTCAAGAATTTTTTTCAGGAAAAATATTGAACCTCTCGCATTAGGATTTTGCACACACTTTCACGTGTATTTGAGGTGTATTCATGATTTTTTAAAAGTGGAAACGATAAAAATCGCAAGAGTCATATATTTTTGTATGAAGCATGTTTTTAGGGAGTATTCTGGTTTCGAGTGCGAAATTTCTGAATCTTTGGGAATTTTTTCCAGAAAAACTACTAACCTTTTCGAATTGGAATTTTACAGACTTGTTGATTGGTATTTGAGGAACACACGTGATTTTTTTCAAATGAAAATAATCCGAATTGCAGGAGTTATATATTTTTGTATGTTTCGAACATTCTCGAATGGTGTACCTCGAGTTACTTTAATGTACCGGACGGTACACTTTTCATTCCAAGCTCGATAGAACGTCAACGAAAAATCTTGCAACAAGTTTCAAGAGCTCGTTGTAAAGAGGAGACTTCAATCTCTAAACTCATGGTGGTTTTACTCCGTTAATAAATTTTTTATTGAAAAGAACCCAGCCTCTTCGTTGTAAAAAGAAAACGACTTAGAAAAATCTGCGGTAGCATTGATTAAATATATAGAATAATTGTCAATATTAATTCACTTTAATACAATTTTTCGACAAGAGCATAGTACTCCTTTAATTTCCCACGCTTCTATAAATATTCAAACGTCCACGTTACAGCACCTTACAAGCACAACTTCGTCCAAATCGTGTAAATTTTCAAATTGCTTGCTCTCTGCGCGAACATCTAGCGGCGTCTCTTTGTCGGTGTAATTCGTTCGCCAATAAAAATTCGCAAACCCGAGGGGTCAGCCATAAACAGTTAAAACTGCTGGCAACGGGAATATTCCGCTGAACGACACCTCGCTCGTTAATTTTCGCACCGTGGGCCGCGTAAACGCACTAAACGGCTGTAACTCGAACGAACAACCGTCGGAAAGTGTTGTTGAAAGTGTAGGATGGCTGACTTAATAACGTCGCGCTTTCCTCTCGCGTTGGTATGTATATAAACATCTTACAACTTGGCATCGTCGTCCTCGTCGTCGTCTTCGTCGTCGTCGCCGTCGTCGTGATAAAGTTATTCGTTGAACGCGCGGCTCGTTACGATGATGACGCGCATGAACGAGGACGTAAATCTCTCTGTAACAACGAGGGTTACCCTGGTTTCGTGTACCTGGCCGATCGTGATTAGCGAAATTAATCCCGGTAGTTGCAGGAAGTTGTTAAACGCACCGTACAGAATTATTAAATAAATTCGTTCGAATCGATCAGAAAATCGTTGACCCCGAACAGCTTCTATTCGATCGAACAGAAATTGTCTAGTTGGATGTTATATGTCCTGGATCTGTGTTTCCCAAAGTTTCGACACCTGTGTACCACTTCTATAATTGTCGTGACACTTTAACACTAAACCAACCACGGTCAAAATGACCGGTTTTCTGTTTCACAATTATTGAAATTATAAAAACGTTCTGATAGGAAATTACTGAATTGATTTCTTTATTTAAGCAGATATTATAATAAACATCTTTTCTATGTTTTGTGCTTGGTAGGTTTAGTGTGAAGTAACAGGCGTCTACCCCCCTTTGTAAGTCAGTTGCGCGTTTCTGGCGAGGGACTTTTAAACGCGAGGCTTGCACTGACTTATAACGGGAATTCAGTGTTGTTGACAGTGGATTCCCGCTGATTGGCTGCTTTACACCGCAGACCAGTGTTTCCTGATGAGGATACGAATTGAGGGGAACAAGTTACCCCCTCTCTGCCAGTACCGGAGCGGCGGAAGCGTGGGGAATAGCGCGCTGGAAGGGGAAGTTAGGGTAGGGACACAAGTCTCTGCCGCAAATGTAGCTCCGTACCCCCTCTAAACTCTTCCTGTACCCCGTGGGGGGGGGGGGGGGACCACACTTTGGGAAACACTGTCCTGGATTAATCATTTTGCGAGGTCTAACGCTGATTTTGGTACTCGAGAAATTGTTTCGAACGTTGTCCAGCGAATCGCGTCTTTTGAATTTTGCATCCTGTCCGCGCTATAGTTGGTGGCTGATGCTGCGGCTATGAATTCCAGTTTAAGCGCGCACGTCAGACCAGCATGCAGGCAACCTGTAATGTAATTGGAAGTTCGCGGGACTCGGCGACACGCACACGTTTGTCTATTCCGTGGTGTTCAGGCCACCCTCGCCTCTTCCGAGCCGCGTGTAGTAATTTCACATAATGTGACCTTTCCGCGAGGAAAGCCGCTATCGCCCGGCGAAAGAATTTGAAATTTATGAGCGCACTTACACAAGGCCGCATACAGATCGCCACTTATGCTTGTATCGGCCGATGAGCAAAGCCGACGCCCTCGCGAAGGTCTCATTTTGCCTTACAAAAGCACTACACACTGATGCCTCTGTAGAAAGGTTAAGAAATTTTTTTCGCGAATAAATCTTCCACAGATCTGAAGATCGAGGATTTTCCTTTACAACGAGATCATAAGAGATGATCTACGATTTTTTTCGCCCGACTTATCAGGCTTTGAATGGAAGATGCAGGAATAAGTACTTAAGTAGGATAATAGGGGCAAACTATGGTGTATTCAATCGTTTGTAAAAATGTTATAAAATTTTTTTTGCGAATGAATCTTCCACTGATTTGAAGATCGAAGCTTCCCCTTTAAAACGAGACCTGAAAAATTGATGTACGATTTTTTCTTCACTATTTCATGGACCGAAAACGAGGAGCAAGGTGGTGCAAAGTCCTTATGGTAAACCTTCAGCTAACTGACCAGCAGATTATATGCATTATTAAGAAACTTCAAGAAGTTGAATAAATAATATCTTTCGAGGATCTAGCTCTAACTTTAAATGACAAAATCAAAAGTGCCCCCAAACTAAATTGAATTTGGAATAGGCAAAAAAAAAAATAAGGGGTTTCTGATTTTTTTAACTATGTGCGCCCCACTGTGAAAAATCTGAAAAAATTATATGTTAACAACCATAACGAGATGCTAAAACTGTAAAAATATAAACTTAGTATCTCATAACTTCTACAAGAAATCGGGATTTCAAAACTTTCTTCATTTTTTAAAACTCGGTTTCGAAGCTAAAAATTCTGAAAAAATTAAAAAATGTGCATTCTGGTAGCTAAAATATGCCTGATTTTTTTCAGAATTTTCAAACGAAGATTATAAGAGAAATTACGGAAAACCCTGATTTCCTCTGTCACCCCATTACTACCCCCCATGTCGACATACAGGGTTGAAAATTGGCACAAAGTATTTCCTTTGGGTAAGCTATCGAACGGCCTATTGAAAATTCAATTTGATTTGGGGGAATTTTTTACCTCCTTATCTGGCCACACCGTTTGTCCTAATTTCTATGAAATAAGGAGCCCCAAGGATTAGAACATGGCGAGGAACAGAGCACAGTCTTCGAGCTGGAATAAACGGCGCCCAGGATAAATGGTACCATTCTTGACTCGCGGAAGACGTACAGCGAGCGTGGCAGGAATTACGGCACCGCCGCAAAGCATCCTTCCCGACCGCAACTAAAAATCAATGCGAGTGATAAACGCAGCCGGCGTCTAGGTCCATTCTATTTTATGCGTGCACCGACTGCAAGTCCCGGCGCATCACGTTCTAGGCTAATGCCCTTTCGCGTCGCAGCGGGGCTACGTAGATCGCAGCTAATGAGGGCACGTTCGGTCATTTGTGCATCGGCGACCTTACACCGAGGCGAGGCTCGTCGTGGCCACGTTTAATTCGTCCAATCACGTTAGTCACGCGATAAGCGACTCCATTGTCGTGCGCATTGAGTCATCGTTCGGCTGGGAATTGCACACCGTCGATGACCAACCGACGTCAGACTCGACTCATCCTGGTTAATCTCGTTTGTATCGTCTTGGGCCGAGTGCTCTTCCAACGATCGCCTAATCATCGGCCAGTTTCGAACCACCGGGGGACATGTTGGTGGATCTGTTTGCGCTCAGCGTTCCGCATTCGTTGTGCTCGGAGAGTTTTGCTAAATCATCTATATCGGCGACGGTCTTCGTATATTTATTTATTATTCGTGGAATAATAAAATGACGTTTTATGATGTTTTTATATTTTACAATTATTGGAACTATGAAAATTCATTTGTCGAAATTAATGTAATATATTTCCTTGTCCAAGCATCCTTTATACAGTCTTTATTCGATATATGTCCCAAATATCTAGCCCATAAAAGTCCCAGAACTATCCGTACTGCC
>CM052114.1:4169469-4180242 GCA_028454245.1 Halictus quadricinctus | reverse complement strand
AAGGAAGTGCGCATGATATCTGAGTAAAATTTGTCCCCATTCATGTAGGACGTGTCCCTCGAACTGACCAGACAGATTAGAACCCTTAAAATGCCCTAGAGCCTCAGACAGAATTCTTAGAATGCCTACAAGAATTCGATACACCGGTGAGACAATGCGAATTTTGTGGCACAACTTTTTCGGGTCGAATTATTTCTTCGTGACACTTTCAGCAGCGTATGCGTGACGTTTTTCCGAGTAAAATGATACCAGACACGATACCCTTTGGATCTGAATTGTTTGTTTAATACACGATTAAGTAGAGCCTCTACTATCCGAACCGACGGAGCCTTCAGACTCGTCGTCATCCGAACATGCGTTTCACGTGTTAACAATGAATTCTAAAGCGATATTCATGTACAGACGGTAAATTCTTCTCTAAAAATTACAATGGACCTTTTATTATCTCTAACTAGTGCCTTATAAAATCGACAAGATATTAAATTTATTGCGGTTCTTATTATAACGTGTGCTCTGCTAAAGATATTTATTCTCTTGTGAAAATATTTTTATAATTTCGATAATAGTGGATTCAAAAATCTGGAACCAATAATTTGATCGGTGTGTGGTATGTTTGGCAATAAATGAACAAAATAATTTTTAGTCCATTCTGTTGGCACCGCCAATCAACTAATACATTCGTTTCAATTACCGCGGCGCCGATAACAGTAAGAAAGATAAATAACTGTTCCAAGCTGCAGGGTTGGGGGGAAGGGGTGGTCCCCGAAATATGGTTACATTATTTACATACGTAAAAAGAATGATTGTTCGAAGCATTGAAAATCGTTACCACGTCCATAACCGAGCTTCCTGTATGACCATCAACGTTCGAATATGTGCGTGCGCGGCGCATACACAATCGAAACGATGGAGGATACCTCGCGGCTTTACACACTGTTAAAAATGTATGTATATATATACGATATATATACTGTTATGAAAAGCAAATCTTCGTGGGCGGGCATCCGGCGAAAAAAAAAAAATAAAATTGAATGCAACGACACTCTGTTTATTTAAACTCTCTCTCACGCGCGCGCGCGCGCGCGAGCTCGCGCGACGGTGAATGTTAAATCCTCAGCCATAAAAAACGAATGGATGCACCGTCATCCAGGCTTGCGTTATTTGCGAAAAACTAGTTTGTGGATTCGGTTCGCGTTTTCCGGAGATATTGTTATTAAAATTCTCGTCACGCGCTGATGCCGAATTAACGCCGACCTCTTGTATGTATGTATAGTTCTCGCTGGTATAATCCAGACGAAATGGACTTGCGAAAAACCATGGCGGAATTAACCATAGAACACTATTGTTCTCACATTTTTATTGTTGGCTCAAGTCCTCAATTCTTTTTTAAATCTTTTTCAGTATTCTCATTTCGACGTGTCTTCTATAAAGAATACAGAGCTTCATTGCAATAGAGTAGTTCTTCTACAGTGTTTACTTGATATAAGTCCAAACACCGGTCTAGCCACGGACATATATCGGACAGGAGATACTCCTCGGAGACCGAGGTATCTCGAGCTTCTTGGCCCCCCTCACGATGTATACCCCGCGGTAGTGGGAATAATTCCGCGACGTTTATCATCCAGGCCTTGGCGACATATATAGAGAAATCTCTGTTTAATAACTTTACCACAACATTTCCCCATTTTTTTTTTGCTCAGGCCCCTATTTTTCAACCTTTTTAGTTTGACTTATATCAAGCTTCAAGCTTGAGGATTAACTGTTTAAATTAACAATTTTTGGGCACAGCAATTCCGTATCGATCGAACCCAGAAGCCGAAAATCATTTTTCGCGGCCTGCTATTACCAGTTTTTGCATGTCCCCGTCGAACTCCGCGTAATAACATAATAATGCGTTTCAGACTTATCTTCGTACAGGGTAATAATGCGGCGCGCCTAATCTGGCAAATTAAATCTTAATTCATGCGCGCAAAAACGACGTCTCGTCGTGACAGAAATATTTTCCGTAACATAAGTCTCGCTTTCGAAACGGCGCTCGGACACATGTAACGAAATTAACATAACTCGTTAGCATTCCTAGCTCAGCCCTGTCTGCATAAACTCTCGTCTCGAATCAATATTCATGGCGACGAAATCTGCGAGAAGAATTCTTGCACAATTAATCTTCAGAAACATATATTGAGCCGTCATGAATGTGCCTGATATTACAAGAAATATTAATTTTAATTTTTACCCGTTTGTCTTGTTCTTTTATAGATTTTATGAATCAAATAATAATAATAATCGATTCCTTGATCTTTTATCGCTCAGATGTTCGTCGAACGAGGACAAGAGTGGCGAGTCTGTGAAACGATACTAATTTCATGACAGTACTCTTCTGCATTTAATTATTTGTTTACAAAATTTCTACCATCATATGCGTGACATTTTTCTGATTAAAACGAGCCCAGACACGATACAATTCGGTTCGTGTTTGCCCGTGTAATCCACGATTTAGTGGAACCTCGATTATCCGAACCGATATAGACGCCTCGATGGAGGCTCCACTCTTTCGTGGATTAAACAAGTAAACGTGGACCGAACTGTGTCATGTTGGTACTCATTTTACTCGGAAAAATGTCGCCAATATAATGGTAAACGTTTCGTAAAAATATCGTTAGAAATAATTGTTCTATTTAAGCAATTGCAGTCCAATAAAAATAAATTTTAAAAGACAGACACAGCAGCCGAACCTTTCTATGTTAATCCAAAGTTTGTTTCGCGATTCTCTGGGAAGAATAGCGAAGAAAATTCGCTATAACTCGTGCTGGTTTCTCTCGTTGGTCGGAAGGCGTCGGCAGGATCAGATTCAAGGGCCGCGGCAAGCCGTCGACAGTGTATTGGCAGTTTAAGATAGTTAGAGTAGTATGCGGAAAGTAGCGATAGTTTGGAATAGTTGGTGACCACGATGAATTTCCGCGTCATGCCAACGGGCCGTGGGTGTGGATGGCAATGGTAGGGGATAGCCCAGAGAGAAGGAAAGTTAGCCACGTCGGCGACAGTCTGCGGTTTATTAAACATTCGCTCACAGAGATGTATATACTATCATAGCTTCCCCTAAGCCCATCCACTTCAGGCGCCGCCATTTTACTCTTGAATTCTGTCACATCGGGAGACAAACTTGCCCGCTCCCTCTCTCCCACGAAGAATCGCTATAGTTTCTAATTTCCTGTTCAAATATTTCTTTCTGGTCTCGAGGAAGAGAGTAGTTACATGCCTCGAGATTCTCGTTAACGATCTGCTATCTTGTTGACGGTTCACGATGTTACAAATCTTTACACTTTGCATCTTCAACTTCCCCAAACAAAAAAGAAAAGAAAAATTTGGGGATATGAATGGAGGAATTTTTTAATCATCAATTATAATTGTAGGAATTGTAGATATTGTTTTCCAGCAATATTTATTTTGTATGAAGTGATTATTACGTATTTTCTTGATACTGTAATCGAATTAATCTAATTTGAGGTTATGTGTGGAGGAATTTTTAATCATCAACTATAATTGTAGGAATTGTAGATGTTGTTTCCGAGCAATATATATTTTGCATGAAGTGATTATTACGCATCTCCTTGATATGTTAATCGAATTAATATAATTTGAGGTTATGTGTGCAGGAAATTTTTAATCATCAATTATAATTGTAGGGATTATAGATACTGTTTTCGAGCAATATTTATTTTGTGTAAAGTGATTATCACACATCTCCATATACGTTAATCGAATTAATCTAATTTGAGGTTATGTGTGGAGGAATTTTTTAATCATCGACTAAGATTGTAGGAATTATAGATATTGTTTTCGATCAAAATTTATTTTGCGTAAAGTGATTATCACACATCTCCATATATGTTAATCGAATTAATCTAATTTGAGGTTATGTGTGCAGGAAATTTTTAATCATCAATTATAATTGTAGGGATTATAGATACTGTTTTCGAGCAAAATTTATTTTGCGTAAAGTGATTATCACACATCTCCATATACGTTAATCGAATTAATCTAATTTGAGGTTATATGTGGAGGAATTTTTTAATCATCGACTAAGATTGTAGGAATTATAGATATTGTTTTCGAGCAAAATTTATTTTGCGTAAAGTGATTATTACGCATCTCCTTAATATGTTAATCGAATTAATGTAATTAATCGAGTAATCGAGGATACAAATTTTTCTCGTGTAATTCAACTCGTTTCATGTTAAATGTGTGACAATCATTTTTCCCACTCGTTTCCATTTCTTCCTTGCAAACGAATCAAGGTCCAGTGTGCATTTTAGATTTGCACAGGTCATTCGTTTCGCGATTCCAGTCTCGCGTCAGATCGTTCATTCGCAGACTAACTTCACGCGCTTGTGGGATGAGTCAATCGCGTGGTATTTCACCACTGCAGGATGCTTTAAGTGCTATAATTACTCGAAACCGAGAACGCGGCTCGCCGGAGGAAAGAGAGAAATGATCCAACATGTGCCAGGCCCCTGCTTTTTGACGGTCGAACACTATGACCTTGGGGAACAGACTCCCACACACGTTCGGATGGGTGCAGCTAAATATAAACTTCTTTGGAAATGGCCAACTTGAATGACAGCGACTCTTATCGATATTCGAATATTTTCTGAAGAAAAATAACTTTTTTTTCGTATCTCCTTTTCCAAAGCAGATATATGTAAATTGCTATCATTTCCTTAGCTATTCTCTTTCGAATATTGTTCGGTACATGTGCGAACAAATTTTGTAGAAGTTACATTCGCAATTATTATTGAAATTATTATTATTATTTACTAGAATTATTATAGTATTATTGAAACAATGTCAGGGGTCCCTTTGAAATTGGACTTACTCCTTTAACTGAACAAAAAATAATAAGAGAAAATTTCACATATTCTGTTCTATTTTCTACAATTATAACAGCAAGTTTGTGAATCTGTAACAAAGATAGTCACGACTTTCCACTTGAGTTTATTAAATTATACAGTTCAATGAAACTTCATTAGTTGGCGCCGGACCAACTTGCAGTTGATGCACAGATACACTATGAATTTATGAATACAGTGGAATAATCAGGGACTACTTAGGCTTGCAAATATCTTAACACAAAGCACACATCTGCATATTTCACGTATGCATATTTCGGAGCTCGTCTCTCGGAGATCGATTCATTTATTTCGTTTAAAATTGTGTAAGCACATCGATTTCATCGAAACTGATTTGTAAATTGTTTTTTAAATTAAACGAATAGTTACTTGCCATCTGTGAAATTTGTATTCGACTCCGAAGAAAATTTCTTTTCAATCAATTTCTGACATCCGAATCGAGCAAGCAGCTGCCATAATAGAATCAACAGAGAAACTAGAGTACAGTAAATTCTCGATATATGTCCACATGTCTATCCAGAGTCGTGTATCGTCGACACATACCCGAGCCGTGTTACGTTTACACTCCTCGGCGTCCTAGGCCTCCTCGTATACCCCCCAGTAGTGGGGATAACTCCGCGACGTTTATCATCCAGACCTTGGCGACATATACAGAGAAATCACTGTACCTGCCAGAAATACTGTCAAAAATAAATTACAAAAAATTGATAAACGAGCATTCCAATGATCCTAATCGTCAGCTGCACAATTAGAGGTTAAAAAAAAAATTGTAAAAATCGTGGACTTGATCCACTTTCTTTCAGAAACGATTCTCCTCGTCGCGAAACAATTTCGGATAAATTATTGATAAACGAAAATTCCAATGATCCTAATCGTCAGCTGCACAATTAGAGGTTAAAAAAAATTCTAAAAATCGTGGACTTGATCCACTTTCTTTCGGAAACGATTCTCCTCGTCGCGAAACAATTTCGGCGATTAAGCGAACAGCGCCGGGCGTTTACGCGACGTTCCGGGTCCCGCAAGGTTGGCAATTCTCGCGGAATCGCCCGGTTAGGATCGATTCAAAGTGCCAATTAACCGTACGGTACACATATCTACGGCAACGCTTCGCGAATGTGGGTGCATCGCGCGACCGGCCACGCATACCGCGGCTGCAGAATTTTCATTAAATTCCGTTTTCGCGGGAACGGGACGCCTCGCGTCGCGTCGCGTCGCGTCGCCTCGCGAATTTCGTTCGGGTCCCCACGGGGAAATTTCGGAGCGGGAACTTCCGCGGAAAATGTGTGGACGTCGGTCATGCAGCTGTTTTCCTGAGCTCGGCTGCCTTCGCCTCGGTCAAAATCTCTTCCGCGAGTGTTAATTGGCAGGAACGAAGTGTGAACTATGCATAGGGGTATCGTTGGACGGTGTCGGAGCAGTACGCCGGCCGAGGTGTGGGTGAGGATGAGACATGATTACCTCCTCAATTACCGCTCAATGCTATCCTCTTCGCATAATTCATAACGTCATACATATACCCCGAACCGAGATTCATTCGACCCTTTGTGCCCCGCAAAAGTGAAATTTCGTGGCCGTTTCGCTCGCCGTTCCCGCGCCCCATGATTTTCCTTAATTGTTGCTCAATGAAGTTCCAAATGCACGGTTCTTTTTCTGCAATGACGTTCGATTCCGCCTCGCTTTTTTTCCCTTCTAATTGCAGTTGTGCTTCGATCTCTTTCTCCTTTTTTTGTAATTAACGCTGGGTTTACGGAGCACTACAAATGACTATTTTACTATCTAGCAAAATTTGTAGCAATTTTTTAAATAATATATACCTGAAGATATCAATTTTTGGATGCATCCTTATCATCTCAATATTCGTAAATTAAAAATATCAGAATCTGTCATTTTGCTGGGGCTTCTATTGTTTTTCTAATTTTACTACGTCATCGAATTTTGTTTCCATTTTTTTCTGATCGCACCAAGGCTTCCGTGTCTTTCTTGTATCCTAATCGAACCGGTGCTTCAATTTTTCTTTTTATTGCTCTAGTGCTTCGAAATTGATTTATTATTATTTTTTGAAATACTAGTGCTTGGACCTTTTTTTTCTAAATGCACCCAATCGCTCTTCCTTTTTCTAATTCTACTGAAATTGGTATCGTTGAAAAATTTCTTTCCTCCTCAACCACGTTTTTAAATTAATAAGAAGTAAAAAAAAAGAAAGAAAATTTAAAGAAAAAGAGAATAGAAAATTTGAAGAATTTATTATCGTTGTTTAACAAGTGTGTGCATTCTGCTAAATTTGCTTGTTTCCTCTCGAACTGTGGGTTCGAATGTTCGCGAGAACGTTTCCTTTATTTTGTGAAATATAGAATATTTATGACCTGTATTGGTAACAATCGCGTTTTAATATTCATATCTTAGCATCTCTTTTGAACGGTGCTTTTCCATTCTGACAAAAGAGCTTTAATGCATTCACACATCTTCCTCCTGTTAAGTGTAAATTTCGTGATATACTCTTTCTCGTATACATCTGCCTTTCGGACGTTGTAATATACCGGAGAAAACATTGAATTATGTATGAATTATGAATTCTTTTGCATTCATTTCTCCCGTTAGAGAAGTTCCTCTATTTCTTTTCGCCCTCTTTGTTTTCTCTCCTCCCTTCTCCCAGCGAACCCTTGAATACGAAGTTTACTCCTGAGAATTGATTATAAATGATAATTAAGCGAAACCATTTTATGGGACCTTCTGTGAAAGATTCCCTTTTTTCACAAACAAACACTCCGAGGAAAAACATGCAAATGTTTGATATTTTTACCATTTCTGGATCGAACAGAATTCTTGCTATTAGTATAAATTCTTTTGCAGGGCAAACGTTGTTTGAATTAATTGCAAGCTGCAGGAGCCAAATACACATTTCATTTTTTAATGAATAATTTATTATATTCTTCTGTATTCTGTATTCTATAATCAACTGTATTTAAATGGTACCCACTCAATTTTGATGAAACATTCCAATCAACATTTGTTTCTACTTCACTTTGTTGTAAAAAGATGGCTCATTAAACATTGAGATTGTGGACGTCATATATAACAATTTTGCGCAATGGCGGCTCAAGTCGAGCGGAGGCCCCAAGTGGTAAAAATTTTGCGATATTGTAATAATAATAATATCGTGATAAATGTAATCTTCAACATAGTACCCTTCAACGCTCGTGGTATTAAAAATAATCATAATTCCCAAGCGATACAAATTTTTCAATATTGTAATAATAATGATGTCGTAATAAATGTAATCTTTAACATAGTAGTCCATAACGTTCGTGGTACTAAAAATAAGCATAATTTCCAAGCGATACAAATTTTTCAATATTGTAATAATAGTGATGTCGTAATAAATGTAATCTTTAACATAGTTGCCTACAACGTTCATGGTACTAACAACAAGCGTAATTCACAAGCGAAACAAATTTTGCAATATTGTAATAATAATAATATCGTAAGAAATGTAATCTTTAACATAGTAGCCCACAACGTTCGTGGTGTTAAAAATAAGCATAATTCACAATTCAGAATTGTAAAAGTTATTTTAATTTTTTATGAAGAAATTGAATTAAAAAAAATGAATGCTGCGAAATTCGGGGGCCTATGGTACCCTAGGGCCCCACGCGGCCGGCCGCTTAGTGCACTGACCGTTAAACTCGCCACTGGGTTCACGTGGAAAAATTCGAGTCACCCGTTAGGTGGTTATCGCGAAAGCAAAGCGAATAGCCTAGGGTGGGATGTTCGCGCAATAGGAAGTGGGTGGTGATTTCTAAATTATTAAGTCTAGACTAAAGTGTGTCATGATACGAGTGCGATTTACCGCTCAGAGATCTTCAATTTGCGTATTAAACAGTTCGCAGATCTCTTCTGCAAATTGCACATTCGCAGAAAATCTTTCCGAACGATCAAATGTTGTTTCCTTAATAAAAATAATTTAACACTAAACCTAGCGAGCATTAAAGACGGCTAGCATATATCGTCTTACAAAAATAACAAAACTAAATCTTTTTAGTATTTGGTGCGATTTTTATTACAATATATACTTGAATAAACAAATCTACCGAACCAATTCTCAGGAAAGGGTATTTATAATTTCCGTAATTGTAAAATAAAAAAATCTGAAACCGGTCGTTTGAGCGACGGTGGTAGTTCCAGTGTTAAAAATGCGAGTAATTCGATGAAACTATCTTAAATAATAATTCACATATTATATATTCCGTGTAGATCGAGATTCCACTTCCGTTGAAATATTGGCCCAATCGCTGCGCAGAGTCGACGTGTTAATACACGTAATGACACACCACTGCAGAATAAATTCATGCCAATGAACTCACGAGAACGGCCCAGTTACGCTGATGGATACAGACAATCCATTCCGAGTAAGAAATCCCCGGAAAAGGAATCCCTTACAGCCACAAGAGGCCTTTTCTCTTCTCGTAAAAATTCTTTATAGCATTCAATCGATCTTCTAATTTTCCTCTGGTGCAGAGCCTTCATTTGGGTCGAGTAATCTATTAGGTTATCCCAAAAGCATACCCTTTCAACGCGGCCATCTATTTGCTGTTCCATTATTCCCTAATAGAAAAATAAACCATTGATAATAAATTATACGGGTAAAACATATCATGTACGATCCGCCGCAACACTCCAAAATAATTTTATAATGCGAGCAGTGTAGTTAAAAATTGCACAGTACAGTGAATTCTCGATATATGTCACCAACACGGGTCTTGTCAGCGACATGTATCGTCCAGGAGACACTGTTCTTTGATCCACGCCGAACGTAGAAAAGGACAGCGTAAAAACATACTGTCCTACACGATGCATGTCAAAAACACGGGCTTGGCAGCGCCAAATTCAGCAGCGACCGTCTCGAAGATTGTACTATTCTTAGAACGTAGAAATGACACGAGTATGTTGGTGAAAGCCCCATAAAAAAAAATATGAAAAATAAGGGTGTTTTGTTATTAAATTAGTAGTGGTCTCCTGGTCTCACACCGATGTACGGTATAATGTACGGTAGTGGGGACAGTTCTGGGACAATTGTAGCCTAGATGTTTGGGACATTTATGGAGTAGAGACTGCATTTTTACTTCCATTAATAGTTCCGCGACGCTTATCAGCCAGGCATTTGTGACATATGTAGAGAAATCACTGTACTGTCCAGTTGAAATAGAGATACAGTGAATTCTCGATATATGTCAACAACATGGGTCTTGTCAGCGACATGTATCGTCCAGGAGACACTGTTCTTTGATCCACGCCGAACGTAGAAAATGACAGCGTAAAAACATACTGTCCTACACGATTCATGTCAAAAACACGGGCTTGGCAACGCCAAATTCAGCAGGGACCGTCTCGAAGATTGTACTATTCTTAGAACGTAGAAGTGACACGAGTATGTTGGTGAAAGCCCCACAAAAGAAAATATGAAAAATAAAGGTGTTTTGTTATTAAATTAGTAGTGGTCTCCTGGTCTCACACCGATGTACGGTATAATGTACGGTAGTGGGGACAGTTCTGGGACAATTGTAGCCTAGATGTTTGGGACATTTATGGAGTAGAGACTGCATTTTTACTTCCATTAATAGTTCCGTGATTATCAGCCAGGCATTTGTGACATATATAGAGAAATCACTGTACTGTCCAGTTGAAATAGAGATACAGTGAATTCTCGATATATGTCAACAACATGGGTCTTGTCAGCGACGTGTATCGTCCAGGAGGCACACTCGAACCGTGTTATGTTCACACTCCTCGGTGTTCGAGGCCTCTCGAGACCTCTCAAAGGGTATACCCCATGGTAGTGGGGATAATTCCACGACGTTTATCATCCAGG
>CM052114.1:4156067-4168619 GCA_028454245.1 Halictus quadricinctus | reverse complement strand
AAGTACAGATTTCCCCGGTGGATTTCGCACAGAAATAGTGACCGTGGATGATAAATTATACGGGTAAAACGTGAGACGATCGAGCGTCGAGTACGATCTGCCGCAACTCTCCAAAATAATTTTGTAATGCGAGCAGTGTCGTTGCTGAAAATTAGATAGTACTGTCAAGTTTAAGTACAGATTTCCTCGATGGAATTCGTACAGAAATAGTGACCGTGGATAATAAAGCATACGATAAAACGCGAGACGATCGAGCGTCGAGTACGATCTGCCGCAACTCTCCAAAATAATTTTGTAATGCGAGCAGTGTCGTTGCTGAAAATTAGATAGTACTGTCTAGTTTAAGTACAGATTTCCTCGGTGGAATTCGTACAGAAATAGGGGCCGTGGATAAAAAATCATACGGTAAAACGCGAGACGATCAAGCGTCGAGTACTGGTTGGCGCGACTTTCGAAAACAATTTTATAATGCGATCGATGGTTCGAACGCGAGCAGGGTCGTTGGCAGCACGCACGTTGTTCCTCCTCGACGAGGGGACAATTGACCCGAACAAAGTAAAGTTAATTAAAGAGCAGAAGAAGACAGGCGGCCGTGCGGTGAAAAAGCGAGAGACGACAGAGAGAGGACAGACCAGAACGAAGCACGGGCACAGCGTATTTCTCGCCTCTCGCTCGGATAACAGACCCCGTGGAAATAACTACGATCAAACGAAACGTTTCGGCGCCGTTCAGGGCCGAGTACTCTTGCCCGTTGGACACGTATTATCGTTTTTTCCTTTCGAGTTAACCCTTGATTATTGTCACGCAACACGTCATGCGAGACAACCGGGGACCACCGAGGGGTGTACTGGAGATCGATACGCAACGTGGAAAAACTAACATGAAATCGCGTGCGTACACGTAGGTATATCAACCCTGTCGACGACCGAACCAGAGAGAAAGACAGAGAGAGCGACAGAGAGAGAGAGAGAGAGAGAGAGAGAGAGAGAGAGAAGAAGAGGGGAAAAAAAAACACGCGCGATTTATATGCTAATCATAAAAGTTCGTCGGCAATCGCGTTACCATGATAGCGATTCGTTACGATTCACCTAACAAACAAAATCCGCGGACAACAGCGTTTCCGGCAAACTTAATTTGCACTATCGATCCTTTCGGCTTTTTTTCAACCGACCTCGGAAAGGTAGAGCTCGCTCAAATTCTGCGTAGCGCTACAAATTTCCAACGCGCCGGGCTACTACACGTACTTGGATTGCAACGCGAAGAAATTTTAAAGCGCCGCGTTTGCGACGCGCCAAGTTTGAAACACGTAGAAATTACTACGCGCCGGAATTGTAACGCTCCGGAACTGCAACGCTCCGGAACTGCAACGCGTCGGAATTGTAACGCGCCGGAACTGCAACGCGCCGGAATTGTAACGCGCCGAACTGCAACGCATCAAAATTGCAACGCATCGAAATTGCAACGCGTCGGAATTGTAATCCACCGAAATTGCAACGCGTCCAAATTGCAAAGCGCCGGAATTGCAACATGCCAAATTTGCGACGCTCCCAGATTACAACTTACTAAATTTGCAACGCTTCGAGATTACAACTCACCTTTGCAACGCGCCGGAATTGTAACACACCGGAACTGCAACAAGCCGGAATTGCAACGTGCCGGAATTGCAACGCGCTGAAATTGCAACTCGTCAAATTTCAGATGCTCCGAGATTACAACGCGTCGGGATTGTAACCCGCCAAAATTGCAACGCGTTCAAATTGTAACACGCCGGAATTGCAACGCTTCGGAATTGCAACGCGCCGGAATTGCAACTCGTCAAATTTCAGATGCTCCGAGATTACAACTTACTAAATTTGCAACGCGCTGGGACTGCAACACGCCGTAATTCCAACGGGCCGGAATTGCAACGCGCTGGAATTGCAACTCGACAAATTTGAGATGCTC
This sequence comes from Halictus quadricinctus, assembly GCA_028454245.1. Classification (NCBI taxonomy): domain Eukaryota; kingdom Metazoa; phylum Arthropoda; class Insecta; order Hymenoptera; family Halictidae; genus Halictus; species Halictus quadricinctus. Next base: position 4,166,675 of record CM052114.1, on the reverse strand, counting down.
CGATATTACAACTCAGCAAATTTGCAACACGCTGGAACTGCAACACGCCATAATTCCAAAGCGCCGGAATTGCATTGCGCCGAAATTGCAACGCGCCGGTATTGCAACTCATTACACTTGCAACGCTCCGAGATTACAACATGGCAAATTTACAACGCGTCGGAATTGCAACACGCTGGAATTGAAGCGCGCCGAAATTGCAACGCGTCGGAATTGCAAAGCTTCGGAATTGCAAAGCGTCGGAATTGCAACACGCTGGAATTGATGCGCGCCGAAATTGCAACGCGTCGGAATTGCAACACGCTGGAATTGAAGCGCGCCGAAATTGCAACGCGTCGGAATTGCAAAGCTTCGGAATTGCAACACGCTGGAATTGAAGCGCGCCGAAATTGCAACACGCTGGAATTGAAGGGCGCCGAAATTGCAACGCGTCGAAATTTGCAACGCGCCGAAATTTATAATGTGCCAAATTTGCCACGCTCCGAGATTACAGCTGAGCAAATTTGTAACGCACTGGAACCGCAACGCGCCGGAATTGCAGCGCGCCGAAAATGTAAGTTGCCAAATTTGCAGCACGCTCAAATTGCGAATTGCCAAATTTGCCACGTACAAAAATTGCAACTCGCCAAATTTGCATCGCGTTGATTACAAACGCCCAGGAAATAGAACTCGCCGAATTAGAAATGGCGTGCGGAAAGAATTGGCAGAGGTGTTGCTGTCCGTCCGTTCCTACACGAATAACAGTTAATAATGAACAGGAGAGTCGGAATTGCAAAAATGCGTGCGAAATCCAACCAGAGTCGTCCGTCATTAAAATATCAAAGTTCTTCGCACACTGTAACTCGTTTTAATAACTTTCCAGATGATTCGTAGGTGCGCGTATAAAGCTCGCGGGGCATGCAGCAGACAGTAACGAATTTTTGCAAACAGGATTAGCGAGTAGGGATCCCGCAGAAGTTCGATAACGTGAAAAACAGCTGTCGGGGTAAAACCGTGTACGGTTGGTATATTTTATCAGAAATGTCAAAAAACATACATAAAATTCAATCTCGTGCAACAGCGTCACATATATCGATGAGATAGATCGACGTTCCTGTATACATAGGCATACATACATATATATGCATTGCTTTTTTATTTTTCATTTCATGCCATCGAGCTAACGAGTTTAATCGCGATAACAATGACACGTGAACGAGTATAGTATATCACAGTTCGATACAAGTGATGTGTCCATGTAACGCGGCAGCATTAATTTAGTTGGGACAGGATAAAATCTTGTAATTGACGTAATTGCTACCAGTTGTCCGATATGGTATCTGTCTCGCATTGCGGGACTTTGTTTAACGATTTGCCGAACGAATAAATGGAATCTCTATTTTCTGCTAAACAGAGTTTTCAAATACGGTTTGTTACCATTATGCAATCTGATACGGTCGAATGGAGATTGTAAAAGCGGCGTAAAAATTTGTACACTGTTTTATTCATTGATTCATTCACAGTTTTTTATTCGCTTCGCTTACACTGTGATAAGTGCAATCGCCCTTTGTATTCGCATTTTGTATTCGCGCTGCAAGCTTTTATTAAACTCCTGAAACGTTCGAAATCAATCAATATTCATGCTCGCCATTAAATGTTTAAGCTGCCTTCGTTTCGAGTGTACTTGTTGCTGAGACTTTCTATTGTTTTAGAAGGTGTCAAGCTTTTTTTTTTTATTACACTGTTGGACTTCATTTCGTATGGGTTTGAAATTAAAATAATTCTTAAACTAATGGTTTGATACCTTTTTTTTAGAGAATATTGTGGTGCATTAGACCGATGAAAAATTGCATTGACGAAAGCGAGTAGCCGAAATTCGAAACAGTGAGAATATTCCAAGAATTTAAAAATATTCCTGCATCATTTCCGACTTGATTGGCCGTCCGTATGCTGTGCCGGGGTCATTCGTGACCCGTCGCGGCGGGGATAAGCTCGTGCGACCATCAATATGTGCAATTTTATTCCGAAACAAGATGACGCTTTTTATTTCGAAATCAGAAAATCCCCTCTTCTTCTTCTTCATCCGAAATACGACGAAAATCGGTCCCGAGCCGTCGCCTTATATCGGAATAAAACTGTGTAAGTGAAATACCGGAGTCCGAGGGTTAAGAAAGTAAATGCGATCGTGTATGTAGCGTATTGTGCATAAAAATCCTAGGTCTGGTGATAAATTTGCTGGGTAATTTCTCTCAGAATTTCCCAGAATATTTTTCCTAAATTTACTTGCACACAACTCGACAAGTGGCAGCGCCGTTTTGTTCAAAGCATCGAGACGAAATTCGCCCGGTGTACATTTCCCGCAATTAATTAACTCACCTGTAAAAGAAGCCCACGGCACCTGCAGCACTTCTCGGGAGAGTACCATCCATCACGGGACTGACACCGGATTTACAATCGCGCGAACGTTCTGTGTGTGTCCGTCTTACATTGTTTCGAAAACAAGCGCGCAATCGTCTCGCGGGCAATTCATTAGCATTAACCGCGAAGTTCACGCGATATTGTGCATAAATTAAACAGGTTCGGGGTATCGCGGAAGAGCTCTCTCTCTCTCTCTCTCTCTCTCTCTCTCTACGTAGAACAACGGGTTCATATTTCATCCCGGATCGGAAGGGACTGCACAAAGGACAAGCAAGAACAGCAAACCGAGATGTAATGTCTGTTGTCGCGAACGCGCCGTGAGATGAAAGAGTGTTTTATGCACTTGCCCTGATACTCGCAGCCGTATCACGTTTACGCATAGTGTTCATGCACCGACTATACGAACACATGCTCGTTACGCTGCAAGGTATTTACCGTACACTTCCTGGATTCACACATGGATGAAAACGGTGCTTGATGTCATCGAAAGCTTCGATATCTCCAATTCTAATTGACTGATCCGCTTGAAATTTTTAGAGAACATTTTTAAAATCCCTACATTTTTTCGTGTTTTTCTGATCGTGCTGAAGGCCGACAAATATAAAGAAATAGGTAATTTCACTTGAAAATGTTACTAGCTTGTAAATAATTAAGATACTTAATTTATTTTGGCACGATTTACGCAACTTAATAATTTCTGTTTCTGATCTGTAGAAAGACCGGAATCGTGGATACCGTTGATCCATCTTTTTCTAAACATACTAAAGAAAAATATATAACTATTGCAATTTTCATTATTTTCACTTGAAAAAAATCACATGTGCACTTCACACTCCAATGTATATGTGTACGAAATCACAATTCGAAAAGTTCCATAGATTTTCTGGAAAAAATTCCTAAAAATTGGCAAATTTGGAACTCAAGACTATAATACTCCCTTAGAACAGGTTCCATAAAAATATATGTAACTCTTGCAATTTTCATTATTTTCACATGAAAAAATCACACGTTTACTTCAAACACCAGTAGATATGTCTGCAAAATTCCAATGCAGAAGGTTCCACAGTTTTTCTTTAAAAAATTCCCAAATATTGGCAATTTTGGCACTCGAAATCAGAATATCCCTTAAAATATACTCGACAAAAAAATATATAACTCCTGCAATTTTGATTATTTTTACTTTAAAAAAATCACGCGTGTACTTCAGATATCTGTAAATAAGTGTACAAAATCCCAATGCAAAAGGTTTCACAGTTTTTTTTCAAGAGATTCCCAAAAATTAGCAAATTTGGCACTCAGGACTATAATGCTGTCTTAAAACAGGTTCCATAAAAATATATACAACTCCTGCAATTTTGATTATTTTTACTTAAAAAAATCACACGTGTACTTCAGATATCTATAAATATGCGTGCAAAATGCCAATGCGAAAAGTTCCATAGTTTTCCTGAAAAAATTCCGAAAATTTCTTGCAAGAACGACCACGAATGTTTCCTTAATTCTGCAGCTTGTCTCAACTTTACTGCTACCAAATTCCTTTATTTTCCAGTTCTCTTTTTGCTGTTCGAGCAGAGAGAGGGACGTGGAAGATTTATTTGATCAGCAGTTTTCATTGCGAACGTGTTTGCGGAATCGATATTGATTAGGTTTTAATACGCGTTCAGCAAACAGGGAGTTTGTTTCGTGACTGATGGTGCTAGTCCGGCTACCGTGGTAGCTAATCTAGCGAACTATAGTGGCTGACCGGTTCACCCCAATACTTCTCGTGTCGGTGTAAATGTTCATTTCTGCAAACCGAATTTGTACATTTTACAAAACGGTTGTACTGTACCATTTTCTAGGTCGCATATCGAAACACTATCAAATTTTCCATCAACAGGTACATAGAACAAAAGCAATTTAGGTATTGTTTTAACGAGTCACGCTGGCGCATTGCTATCCGAATCGCATGACGAGAGTCGTTACAACACACTGTGCATCATAATCGAATGATTTCCCACTAAATTATCATATTTAATCATGATTCGCTGCAGCGCCTCGAAATTTGTAGAGTTTCAGCTACGCGTTGAATGCTAAGAGGATTGCGACAACTAGAAACATTCGTTAACTTCAGCATAGAAAATATATCGTGAACCGATTTTTGTTTGTTTTGTTTCCCTTCGCGAAAATTAAGCTCGCGCGACGGAAAGCGCTCATGTTAAATCTGATTAGCGGTGGACAAAGCAGTCCGTAAATTTCAGTTTCTCAGACATCCTGCTAAGAAACAGAAGAGAGGAGCTTTCTCATTTCTTACCGGAGGATTTACGATTTTGCTGGAGGAATTTCGCTCGGGGTTGACGAGGTATTAATCAACAATCAAGTGTTCGTTTGGACTCTTTTCTGCAACGAAGATAGAGAACATTTGTGTATTTTTCTTTTCGTGAATTTTTAGGAATTATTTTCAGAAAACCTATTCTACCCCTCGCATTAAGACTTTGCGCACACATTCGTGGGTACTTGAGGCGTATTCATGATTTTTTTCAAGTAGCAACAATCGAAATTGCATGAGTTATTTTATTAGGTATTTTTATGGAGTATGTTTCAGGAGGGTTTCGAGTGCCAACGTTTTGGGGAATTTTTTTCCGAAAAATTCTTGAACCTTTTGCGTTGGCATTTTGCACACATATTTATTGGTAGTTGGAGTTCATGTGTCATTTTTTTCAAGTGAAAATATTTAAAATTGCACGAGTTACATATTTTTTAATAGAGTATATTTCAAGGGGGTACCCTAGTTTGGAATGCCATCTTGGAAGAAAACCAATTTTTAGGAATTTTTTCCAGAATAATTGTTGGATCTTTTGCATTGGGATTTTACCCACATATTTATTGGTAGTTGAAGTTCATGTGTCATTTTTTTCAAGTAAAAATATTTAAAATTGCTCGAGTTACATATTTTTTAATACAGTATATTTCAAGCGGCTACCCTAGTTTGGAATGCCATTTTGAAATTAAAGCCATTTTTAGGAATTTTTTCCAGAATAACTGTTGAACCTTTTGCATTGGGCTTTTACACACATATTAATTGGTATTTGGAGTACATGTGCGATTTTTTCAGAGTTAAAATAATTAAAATTGCAGGAGTTACAAATTTTTTTCTGAAACATGTAAAATAATGAGAAACCAGAACGCTTCATTTTATTTCGGGTGATTGATGTATAAATTGGCCGCTCAAAGGCCGTACACTAAGCAGATGCGAAAATGGTGATTTCAGTTCGGAAAATTTGCTCGATTTTAGCTAAATTAAATCGAGAAATGCAATAGTCTCGTTTAATGAAAGGCTGCGCTGTGTTTGGCAGGGGTTTAATGGATGTTTTAATCGCGTTCCTTTCCGATATGATTGCTACGTGTGATAACGGCTGTAAATTTCGTTGTATAAATTTTGCGATAACCTGTTGCTAATTTCACGGGGTATTGCGAAGTTGCAATTTTTATTATTGGACATTGCCGTGTTATGCATATGTATACCCGTGTGTTCCACTCTGTGTTCTCGTGCTCGGGTTTGTGATAAAATAACGATACCATTTATTAAAGCTTCCAATTGAATTAAACCCGTCTTTGTCCGATTCTGCTTTCACGTATTTTCCCGATTTCGTTACGTTCCATTCTTTTCGCTTGACACCGAAACTGCACAGATATCGCGAGAACCGCGCGGACATAGTCAATTCGACGTTGCGATAGGTGATTGAATTAAATTTTAGTTAAATTATAAATTTCATTTAGCAATAGAAATGCCGATCAAAATTTCAATTCCGTTTGATCACGTAAATTATGCAGACATTCAGCTTTTCATCTTTTGTTGCAATGTGCATTAATGAATCGAATTATTGGGTAAATTGTCACAGACGTTATTTCCAGCCGCGTGTCTTTTATAATTGGAGAAACAAAAATTTGCAAAGGTCGATCCTTTTCACCATTCCGACATTTAAAAAGTCGTATCGATATCATAAAAGTGCAATCGACTGGTTTTAATATGCCAGAACAATAAACATAGCCAGCACCGTAGCTCGAAAATTATTAAGCCAGAGCATGGAGAATCATTATAAGGTGTTTTTTCGCAAAACGCTTTGTGCGCGGATCTAACAACGTTAATATGGTACCCTTTCCGCAAGCTTGAATGAGAATTCACGAGGAAATGAATTTTCCCGAATTTAACAATAATTTCAACGAGTTCTCCACCGTCCATGGGATTTCATAAAGGCAGGATTTCATTTCCACTGTAAAGAAATTACGAAAATATTTGTACCTCGCGAATTTATGTATATTGCGTTCCACTGTGTTATACGTTCATTAATCCTCGTGCTCTTAGCAATTAACTCGGACCATATTCTTCAGTAACAATTCTATTTTTCACACCTAGAACTGTGCCATCGAGCGCGAAAACATTCCGTGCAAAAGTTCCCCCAAACCAATTTGATTTTTAGTCACACCATTCGATAGTGTTCCCAATGAAACCCCTCTGTGACAAGTTTCAAGTCGGTACCCCTACCACAAGGGTAGTTACAGGGTTAGCACTGTTTAATGAATTATGCTATATTTCTTCCGTTCGGCTCAACGAAAAATTACGAAAAAATTCATGAACATTCTACCTAATAGCACACACGACAATGAATTATTTCAGAATTTTTGGTTGCAAAATCGATTTATAAAAAATCCGGAAGCATCAAGTCAATCGAACTTGAAAATCTACAGTGATTTCTCTGTATATGTCGCTAAGGCCTGGATGATAAACGTCGCGTAATTATCCTCACTACCGGAGGCCTCGGACGCCGACGAGTGTAAACATAACGCGGCTCGAGTATGTCTCCTGGACGATACACGACAAGACCCGTGTTGCTGACATATATCGAGAATTCACCGTATTTCTCTAGTTTATTTTTCTCGAATTAATTACATTATTGTCGCACGTTCTTATAAATCTTATACATTTTCACGCTGAAAGTGTTCTATATTTTGCAAAATATAGCAAAATGTGCAGAGCAAAGGAGTTAATTTTCAAGGCAAGTGCCTTCAATTGTTGGGAAAATCGATGCAGTTTCGATGCATCTTTGCTGTTTTCCCGGGAGTTTTCGCGCAGCATTGTCCCCGGGGACATAAACCTTTGCCAATGGCTGATTTCGCGACGTTATCAGCGAAATTACCGGAACGTAATCGCTTCTCGGAAACCAGAACCGCCGCGGCTTTCATCTTCTTAAACGGGTCCAGGGCGAATAGTGAGCACACCTTGTTTATCCCCGGTTCACGGTCCTTCTCTCGTGGCAAGCAGGTCGACTTTAATCACTCGAAAGTAATGAGATTGTCGGAATGGACTTGGCTCGTTGTCGTCCGTGGACCACATCGAGGTTCGTTTGCTCCCCGTTGAAGAATTTGCGCATCTGCTCTGCCCTCCATACCGTATTTACAATAGCGAAATCTCGGTTACCATGGTTTGGATTTCCTTGACATGGAAAACCGCCAAAAAAATTGTTTACCATCCTCTGGAAAAATGAATACACCGAACGAGGATGCTGCTGTTTGCTTTTGCGGTCCGTTCCGAGGTGTCCTTCAGAACAAGGTCCTCTTTCGGCCAGCTGAACATTTTCGTGCAAAAAGAATGCTCGAGGAGGGACGCGCACGCTTTTATTAGAGAATTTTATTTTGCACGTCCGGGTGCACATAAACAAATGAAATACGCTGCAAATAACGTGCGGAATGGAATTAGGTTAATGGGATCATCTAATTATCTGTATTACTTACTGTTTGTACGAAAGGAATGCTCAGGATTAAATTATACTAGCTTAAAGTAATTATTTAACGAAATTTCATGGCAATTCGCATTTGTTTGTAATGATACCATATGGTTTTTCTTGGATGTTGTTGCAGAGCTTGAAAAGGCGAATCCAACGAGTACCATGATCATATCATTATAATCATTCGTTCTCGAGATATTCGTGTCTGAAAGGTAACATAATCAATGCTTACTTTCTGCATATCTCGAGATTGAATGATCGTAATGGTACGATCATGGTACTCGTTGGATTCGGCTTTTCATGTTCTACAAGAATATTGAAGAGAAAACATAGCCCTCCGATAAAAAAAAATCTTAACGATCTGGGGGGTTTTGTTAATAAATTGTTTCAAGTACAAATTCTTTCTGCTGGTATACGTATTGCTTGAAATAGTATAACTGACTCATGAAAAATGTCTTCCTACGATAATAAATAAACCCGGTGTGCGGCTGCTCTTATGGAATCAACTAATCTGCCAGGAATTGAATTGTCCCGTTCAATTTTCCACGAGTCGAGCTTATCGGGGATGCAGCGCACAAATTACTGAGATTACGATGTCGAGCACGCTCCCGAGCTTGCAACCGAGTCATCCAAATGCTTCCAGTAAGTATTCCATCTTTGTGGAAAATCAATTATTTTCCTAGACACGCCGCGGATTGAAAAGCTGGCGCCTTCGAGTGCCTCGTCGCAGCTCCTCGATACCCATAATCGATATATTCGAAGCCCGTCATCTGCTTTCTACGTCAAAAGAACGGTGCTGAGTCGAATACACAACGACCACTAACAATAGAATCCTCTTAAATCCGTGGAAATGGTTACTCAAAGCATACACACGGATTATTCAGTGCTTATCATAAATGCACCAACAGTATTTCCATATTTTGATAGTTCCAGATTACGATGATGGCTAATTTTGTGATTTAAATGGAACACCAATGCTGGAGCTACCATTTACAAATACAACCTGTAGTAACGTTCCAGCAAACGTGAAAAATCCACAGAGTGTTGATTTAGTTTTAATTGACCAATTAACCAAAGACCTGTCAAGAAATTTACAGACTGTCAACCTAGTTTCAAATCGACCAACTAACGAAAAACCTGTGAAAATATTTACCTGATTGTCGACCCGTTTTAATTGACCAGTTAACGAAACACCTCGCGAATTCTCCAAATTTTCCAGTCGAATTTTTATAAGCAAATTTGCAACGTTCTCCGAAGAACCATCGAACGCGCGACGCCTTTCGAGGAACCGGGGCCGAAAAGTTCGTCTCGATGCTTTTGTTTAGTGTGGTTTCGCTGCCACAAATATCAGCTCTCGTCGAGGTCCGAGTTAGGCAACGGTGGGATGAGTATAAAAGGGAATCCGAGAAGGATCGTGACCGCAAAAATCAGGTTGAGGTCAGTTTGAAGGCTCCTCCGGCCTTCGAGGCTACAAGAATATATACATATATCCTCGAGCATCATCTCGAAGGATCTGTTTGCTAGCTCTCCCATTTATCTCTGTTTTCGTAGCCGAGCATTGCCGAGAAATTCCTCGGAGAAACTAGGCCAACCCATTAGGCAATCCATCGGCCGCTAATTAATCGAATGCCTTTTCAGTCTGTCGATTAGAAACCCATTTGAAATCTCAATATTTTTCTGCAATCTTGCAATTCAAAAAAAAAAAATTGAAGCTCTACAGGGTGTCTCACCTAACAGAAAACATTAGTTAATTCAGGGGGGCAAATATTATGATACGCAACAAAATTTGTTCAAGGTTATATTTTTGAGATTTCAAGGTCATCGATGTCTTTTTTAAATGGAATGATATATTTTATTAGCGCTATAATGTTTTCCTTTGAAATTTTCTTCTATCATAAAAAACAAGCGAGATGTTTTAGATGGTCGAGTTAGGTAAGACACCCTGTTGTATATAGTTTTCCAATGATTAGAATCTCCCGGGTCTATCAATCGTCTAATAGGTTCAAACACACTCGATCATGCTCCGTTTTAGTCCATTGCAGTTGTCGTAGCAGTGTCTTTCACTGCGCCACTTCAGCCCTTGTCTCCCAGCCACAGCTCCAGAAACATATTATTCATCTCCTAACCGTTGCACCCTTATCCAGCAGCCCTCACCCTCAATTACCCTAAGCAACGTAAGTTACGCAGCAGTACTTAAGGAGTTCACTTCAGTCCTAATCTTACAATTAAGTCAGACACACCAACACTTCATGTACGTTTCCGCATGATGTTATGTCATAACTCCGGCGACATGGTAGCGCAACTTCTGCATAGTTTTAACGAATGTTGGAAGACAGTAGTCGTGAACCTTCTGGCGATGTCATAACAAGCTGATCTCTCATTTTCACAAAGACGATGACTTTTCTCCTGATTCTTAACACCGTGACAAAAATAATCCTGAAAAACT
>CM052114.1:4077398-4115848 GCA_028454245.1 Halictus quadricinctus | reverse complement strand
AATGTTTTCCCCCAGCAAATTTTGCAATGTTTCATAGTCCAATGATTTTTCCAATTTTTGCAATCATTCATGTTGTTCTTTCAATATTTTCGCATTGTTTTCGCAACGTTGCGCATTGCTCTTGCAGTGTTTTCCAATTTTTCCATTTTCTACAATTTTTCATGTTGTTCTTTCAATGTTTTCGCGCAGTAATTTTTGCAATTGTCCACGTAGCTTTAGAAATATTTTCGCGTAGCAATTCTTACAATTTCGCACTCTGTTTTTTCACATGTTTTCGCGCAGCAATGTTTAGTAAATTTTGCCCGGTAGCTTTGCGAGTGTGTTCGCGCAATATCGAGAAAATTTTGCGCGCACGATTTGAAGCATCAGCGTCAAAGATCCACAGGAAAAGTGCAAGTGCTGGGCGGTGTGTTTTTCACAATTCGCAGCGGCCGCGCGCGCGAGATGTTAATCTACTTTCGCAAAGCAAGTGGAAGTTTCGTGCAAGCTTAATGCTCTAAAAAATCGAATTAGCTGAATATTCAGGGCCCGTGGCGCATTCCCTACTTTGCATTTCACAGAGGAAATTTCCATGTCTATAAGGATATCAAGGAAAGTATAAACCACGTCCAACAGCGCAGAAAATATGGCGACGGTATATATTGTATATATAAAATACAGTATACAATATAAGTTTTTCCTTCCGTCTTTACTACACCTCTGTCTCTCTCTCTCTCACTCGTGAAATTTTCTGCTTCATTGCTGCACATCCCTTGCAAATATGCTAAGCAATATTATGTCTGATTTATTCGATCAATATTAATCCGATGCATTAATTGTACAACTCGGACGTCTATTTTACAAGTGAGGTAAATAATAAAGTTTGTGCTTAATTGGTTTCATTGTGACATAATTTTGTGACGAAGAATCGTACGGCGACCATTCTAGGCTCATTTTGAAGCTTAGAGCCTCTACTTTCGGAGCCCTTAATTGCAATTTTCCGGAAACTTGACCGCATCCTGTAGAACATTGAAAACCCAAAGACTCCTTTAAACATATTTTGGCGGCGGCAAACCTTCCAAAAAAAATTTAATAAAACGCAGACAAAAAATCGTACATCCAATTTTCAAAGCTTGTTCTAAAGGGGAGACTCTAATCTTCAAAATCACGTTTATTTTAGTCGCCAGAAAAAATGTTTAACGTCAGCAGAGTCGTTTGAATTTGACAAATTTCCGAAAAAATATTCACGCTTTTTAGTTCCCATATATAGATACAGTCTGCATCAAGAGTTGTCACCTCGAGTTGTCTTAAATAAGAAAGACTGGACATTCTGAAAACAGAAGCTTCACGCTTTGAAACGAGTCCAGAATGATTGTTGTACGATTTATTTGCACGGTGTTACAGCAGTTCAAATATCAATGATTTCTCTACGAGTACGGTGAATTCTCGATATATGTCATCAACACGGATCTTGCCAGTATGTCAGTACGTTTGCCAGTTGTCGTGGAGGCCTCTCGAGCTTCGGGATATACCCGCGGTAGTGGGGATATTTCCGCGACATTTACCATCCAGGTCTTGGCGACGTATACAGAGAAATCACCGTAGTTAATAAAACAGTGCACAGGATTTCTGGGAGATTTTTGCAAATGAGGTGCAAAAGAATTGCTGGGAATTGTGTATATTGAGTTGAAAGTTGCGTGCACAGTGCACGTATAGAGAACATGAAGAAACCGAAGGAACCGTCAGTTAGTATGGCGCGAAGGTACGCGGAGACTTCAAGTTCGCGAAGTTTGCGAAATTCAGTCCGACGCACAGGGAGACGGACCTATGAATGCAGTCGTTTAGGCGCACGCATTCAGCCAATGGCGTGCCATTCATCGGCAAACCTTGGCGAAAGGGGGAGGAGGGGGACATATCCGAGGAAGGACGTCTTGCCTTGGCCGACAAAGCGTCTAATTCGCATGCCGATTTCCGGGCCGGCAAATTCGGCCTTGGAATCCAGCTCGCCGCCGAATATATCCGACTTAACGGATCGCGGATTATTGAATGCAAATTGATTCTGAACTTGGTGTCCCGGTCCCGTCGAATTCGCGATTTCGAATGGCGATTCACCGCTGCAAATGCACAGGTGGTTGTCCGACAACCGTCCCCCAGACTTGGTCTTTATTATGCAATTCATTCGAGAAGGTTCGAAATTAGCGCATTTCATTTTGCAGCGTTTAATAAGTTTATTTAATTTCCAGGGGAAGATTCGTAAATCTGCCTCGATAGCATCTATGCCTTTAGTTTACAAAATAAAATTCTATTCTTTTGTAACCAACAATAAAATGCAGAGTCGCTATACCTTTCAAAAACGCTGAAAATCGCGCACCATCTTTACACAGGCATAACTTTTGAATTAGTGATCTCCTAGGATTGAAACTTGGATTTTCTGGATTTCCTTGTAAAAATCTGCAGGATTCCATAAAAAAGTGTTAAAAATTTCTGGTTTCCTGAGGTAAAGTTTAGCCTAGCCACACAGTAAATATAAACTTTCTTGCCGCTTCTGTGAAATTATTAAGAACAAAGAGACTCTAATCGTATAATTACACAGCACTGTGCTAACCTGCACAAACTAGGTGAGTTATTCTATACTTAACAAAACTTTATACAGATTTACGCTGATTCTAGCCGCGCTATAACGTAGAATTGATGTGCCCAGAGCAAGAATTATTCAATTTAACAGTCCCCGCATCCGCCCGGCGATAAAACCGTGTAACCAAGATAGAAAGTGGTCGTTCATACCCACCCAGATTTCATTTTCGGCTGGTTCATGAAAACGGGGAATTTGCATAAGCATTCCCCGACCTAGGAGCCGGCGCGAGAGTTCCTAGATAGCGAACATTATTAATCTTTATCTCCCGGCGCCATTAAAAGCTCTGCTTAGTTAGGTTAGTCGAACTGCCACGTATCCCCCGAGAGTATTCTTCTTTATCGATTGCTGCCGTCACACCTCCGAGTGCGATCTTGCAGCAGATTAGGCAATTTCCTTAACAATCCTCGACACAGTTCTTCGACATCGTAATTTCCGGCACTTCCAGCCAGCGATCCTCTTAATTACCGCCAGCTAGGCGATAGATATTTTCGCGGGAAACTCGCTCCCGTGTTTGTCGAGCTTGTTCGCCGAATTTTGTTATTTTATATTAGGGGAACCCATAAGTAATCAATTATTTTGAAATCTAAAACGAACTTTGTAGTAAATTCAAGTTTTTATTTCTTAATTGATTATATAATCTCCGTCATTATCAAGGACAGTTTGCCATCTTTCCTGCAGATTTTCCATCCCCCTCTTATAGAAATCCAGTGCCAAGGTGCCTCCTTACATCTTCTGCAGAAGTGAATGTTTTATTTATTAACACGTTGAATGCCATGCCACCCATATGTGGGTGACGGAATTATTTGTCCAGATTTTGAAATAAATTTTTACGTTAATATATTAATTCTACCAAATTTGTTTAGGATCTGTAAAATGCAAGAAAGTTGGAGGAATACTCGATGATATCATACATTTAATTTTTTCCTATTTTTATTTCATCAAATAACTTACTTTGATTTCACGGAATTTTTGAGGTTTCTAGTTTGCCAGTCAAAGTGTTAAATAATGCTGAAAAAGTATGCAATGACGAATATGATCCTCGAAAGGTACGGACGCCGCCATTTTATTACAGGAGAATATTTTGAACACAGGCTGCTTTACCGAAAACTGTAAAAGAATACATATTTCAACGATCGGTACAGAACTAAAGGCAAAACAGATTCTCTGCAAATAATTGATCACTTATGGCTACCCCTAATATTTCTTCCCGAAACCCGATTCGCAACTCAAAGCCGAATTTTTGCTAGCAATGTAAAAGAAATGGTGGAAGTAAAAGAAAAATAATTTCGTTGAATTTAGGCCATTTTTTAAATATTAGTAGGTATTTGGGGGGGGGGGGGGCTGTTGTGTATTCTTAACGAGGCGCACGCGAAATAAGTAACTGCGTGACTGGTCCCTAGGGAAATTCTAGAAGTCGCATGAGTTCGGAGCTTCTAGGTACTGCCTAGGGAAAGACTGCTGCATTTCCGGTATTGCTGCTGTGGGAGACGAAATCGTTGAAGCAATTAGTCCGGAGAATAATTACCCTTTGTTTAAATACACTCCCCTTGACTGGCAAAGGAGGTCTTCCTTCTTGGGCGAGGTCACCCTGGGTTAAGAAATGATCAGAAATGCTTCCATTTATTTCATTGTTGGAACCGCATAAATGTATTAGCACTTTATCAAAATTAAAAAGATTTAACTTTACAAAGAATAATAATTCGTAATACAGTGATTTCTCTATATTTGTCGCCAAGGTCTCGATGATAAACGTCACGGAGTTATCCCCACTACCCCGTGAGGGGCCAGGAAGCACGAGAGGCCTTGGACGCCGAGGAGTATAAACATAACACGACTAGGATGTCTCCTGGACGATAAATGACACTGGTATAACTCGTGTTGTTGGCATATATCGAGAATTCACTGTATTCAGTTTAGAATCCTTTAAAGAAGTATCAAAATGTGGGATCTACGCGTGCAACAATTCAGACAAAAATTCAATACTAATTTTGCTCGCAGTGTATACTTGAAATCATCAGATTAATAAGTACATATACCAAAATTGCATCGTCAACATTTCAGAAAGAACAGTGGAAGCAATATTTCAGTACGGGTCCATTTAGACCCACCTACACAATCAAATCTATATACCATTGTGCAGTTTTCAAGAAAATTGATTTCCGAATACGCAAATTATTCACGTTTCGAGATCAAACAGAAATGTCTATTTCCGAAATGTTCCGGATATCATGAGCCCGACGTTTTCATTAAAACTTTCATCAAGATCAAAGGGAAATTTCCAAGAGAATTCACGAAGTTGTTTTTGCTACGTTGTAAGACATCTAGTTAACAAATACTACTACTTTCGCAACGGGCTCCATTGGGATCTTCTGGCGGGAAAAGTCGGGGAAGAAAAGACGCCGTTATGTTTTTCAGCAGTTTATTTGAGCATCGCGTTACAAGATAAAACTAGCGGCAAGGTTTTCTGAAAAAAAAAATGGCGCACACTTTCTGTCGCCTGGGGATCATGTGCCTGCGTACGTATTTCGCATCGTGTGTGTGTGTGCGTGCGCGCGCACGTGATTACAAGAAGACCGTGTGTATTAAAGAATAAAAGCCCGAGAGAGCTAGACGCATGATTACAAACGCCATTTTCTAATTAGTCTGCGTCGCCAGTTTCGCATTCTATTCAGCCCTTGTGATCAAGGCACGCGTGAAACACGGGTCACTCGATCAATTTCTCTCCGCGCAGCTCGTTCACTATACATGCAGGCGAGGATGCGAACGTGGGCATCGATCATGCGACTCCGTTCACTCGCATTCGCTCGTACTCTCACACCACCGGCTGAGGACATCAAAAGTCGCAGCGAAGGTAGTACAGTAATGTCCGAAGTTATCTATCTACTGATTTTTTAATGAAACTACCACGGAAATAATCGTCACATTTTTCTGATTAAAATGAGTACAAACACGGTATAGTTCGGATCACGTATAGTTCTTTAATCCATGATTCCTTGTTAGTTCGGTTAACAGAGGTTCTAATAAATCGTGGATTAAAGAGCTAAAGATGATCCGAACTGTACCGTGTTTGTACTCATTTTAATCAGAAAAGTGTCACGAACAAGATGGCTGAACTTTCATAGAGAAATAATTGAAAACAAACAAGTTTGATATGGCAAAATTCTATAGGATGTAATAAAAGAAGATTTTAGGACTGAATGTGGCTCGTTCGTATATATCGGGTATTATTTCGTATATTTCGGGTACGATTTTAACAAGCACGGTTGTTAAAAGTCAAATACAAAATAGAAAGTAATGATAGAGGCACTAAAACAGAATCTGTGTTTGGGCAAACCATGTTAGGAAATTGTTCGTTTGCTCGAACTCTATTATTTTCTTAGGAATCGGGCGTTCATAGCCTCTGAAGGAAGTAATGGTATTCAAATATTGGTTCGCTATGATTAGTGGCCGATGTTAAGTCTGACCTACTTCTGACTGGAGTTGATTACATGTGAACTGCGTTTAACGTTCTCCATGTTTTATCGGCGAACGAAATGTTCAATTATTCGCCAACAAAGCGGAACATCTTTTTTTATAAATCCGACAACTTTGAACGTACGAAAAATGTTAATGCTTCGTTGTTGTTACAGAAAGGGATTTCCCAAAAAAATGCAAAATCATTTATAAAATTTAGTAGACTATAGAATACAAGAATAAAGAATGTAACCTGTTTTTAAAAAAGTAATATTCTCAACTACGAGTGTGCTTGATCGATTATAACGATTCTTTCACTTGCAGTGTATCAAAGCAGTGGATCAAAACGAATTAAAGCAGTCTCTGTTGTTTTAACAAATTTATGCCGATATTTTATTGTCATTTCTGCCTCTAGGATTTCACTTTGCTGGATACCGACAGCTTCCTGACACTTTTCCGATTAAAACAAGTCCAAACACGACCGAATTAGAATCACATTCACTCGTTTAATCCACGATAAAGTAAAACCTCTACTATCCGAACCAACCAATGACCAAGCAAGTAAGCTGCAAACTATATCGTGTTTGTACTCATTTTACTCAGAAAATCGTCACGAATACACTGATAAAACTTTCACGAAGAAATTTTCGACAACAAAATAATTTATTTATTATATCCGAACCAATCAATGACCAAGCAAGTAAGCTGCAAACTATGTCGTGTTTGTACTCGTTTTACTCAGAAAATCGTCACGAATACACTGATGAAATTTTCACGAAGAAATAATCCAAAACAAAATAATTTATTTATTATATCCGAACCAATCAATGACCAAGCAAGTAAGCTGCGAACCATGTCGTGTTTGTACTCATTTTACTCACAAAATCGTCACGAATACACTGATGAAACTTTCACGAAGAAATAATCCAAAACAAAATAATTTATTTATTATATCCGAACCAGTCAATGACCAAGCAAGTAAGCTGCAAACTATGTCGTGTTTGTGCTCGTTTTACTCAGGAAATCGTCACGAATACACTGATAAAACTTTCACGAAGAAATAATTGAAATTAAAATAATTTCACACTTCTTGACATTACTGTATTCACGAACTACATTCTCCCAGTACTACTACTCTAAATACTACTATTCTAAACACTACAATACCAGAGAATATTAAATCTAATAATCGCACAACTTCGAGTTTCAATACTTTCCTCGAAGTACTCGAGCCGTCGCTAGTTACCGCATCGTTTCCGGGCTCTATAAGTCGAACGTCGAACGACAAAGGCGCCCGAAACGATTCGGTCGACAATGCGGACCCTACGTCACACATTTTCTATTTCTCTCGATCCCATCTGGCAACGGACACACTCTCACAGACAATATTCGACTCGCGGTGGTCAGAAAAGACTTTGCGAAAGACTCCTGGTCAGCCGTTCGTTGAATGGCCGCCCACGGCGACGACCCAGGGCAAAAATAATATTTCAGGAGCCATCCGAGCGGTTATTGTCGCCGAAAGATTCGTTTAAAGCTGTTCCCGTCTTGACACCGTAATACCTGTGTCGTGTGGCTCGATGGCAGTGGGTGGAACAGAAAACCATACTCTTTGTTCTCGAGCATGCTCCGCTTGGCAAGTGACAATCACAGTGCATAGTTAACTCTTACGTTGATAAACTAGATCTGTGTCTAAGTTATAGTAAATTGAACAAATATTCGGACACTAAAGTATTTTTATCCCTATGGACCTCGCCTCAGGGGATATTTTCCTCCATTTTTTATTTTCTTTCATCGTCGTTTTTTAGCTGTTCTCGCTTCCATAAGGAAGCTTATTTTGCGATACAATTGTTACAATATTCTTTACATGATACACGAAACAGGAAAGCGTTACATTAGTTCCTTAATTAGTTTTTATAGTATTATCTCGTATCTGTAGGTAGCAGTACATTATTTTCTAAGATTCACTAGGATTGTTGGAATTTCTAAAGCGTGCGATATCGAAATCGCTGTGATAGGAAAAGTGATGAACGTGATTGAAAGAATGATAGAGACAATCAGGTTAATCCTTCGGGGACGACTTCTGTGCATTGCACCGACTCTCATAAATATTGAAAAAATTATTGCAAAAGGTCAGAATTATTATGAACGATACAGTTTCATGCATCAGTCATCAGCATTTAAAGTATCAAGTGAGTTGACTATGAAAAATATCAAAAAGTCGAAATTCTCAAGAAAGAGGAACTCATGATTAGGCGTCACCCTTGAAGAGATGGGTTTACGCAAATATTTACAATAGAAACTGTATCTTTCGTTTTGCCGTTAATAAATTCATCCGAAGATTAAAGTAGCACAAGTCGAAGATAAAAAAATTCGAAAATTCGACCTATCACGTGCAATATCAAAAAAGGATCGTAGCTATTCTGGCCGCCATTTCGTATTCCCGGAATACCGCGCAGCAGTTCATTTTATTTCGGCGGAGTATCGCGAAATGAATGACAATTTTTGATAAAATTCGAGCGTCGTCGCAATGAAAAGCGATTTCTGGCGAAGACGGATTTCAATGCTGAAAGTTTCACGCTTAAATGTCACGCCTCCTCGATTCCGAGAGACAAGCATTTTTTAACGTCGAGTCGGAGCGATAGAAACTCGATTAACGAGGAAAATAATCGCATCCGGCACGATTCGTTTGCAGCTAAATGACGCGAATCAATCGTGAACGTCGTGAACGTGCACCCTGACGAGAAAATTATCTAGGGAAAAAACGGATTTTACGGTATCGATCCCTTGTTTTGCATTGCACAAGTGTTTTAGTAACGAGCATTTCACTTTGCGTCCGCCAGACAATTTTTCTGACCCGTGAAAAGCGTCACTCCCTCCTTTGATACAACATTTGAATGCCAGTTTTTTTTTTTACAATGATACATTACATTCTTCATTTGATATTCGTGTAGAGCGTGAAAAGACGAATCCAACGACTACCATAACCATACCGTTACGATTTTTCAATCTCGAGATATTCTTGTCTGAAAGATAATATTTTGGGTTACGTTTGTTTCCTTCAGACACGAATATCTCGAGATCAAACGATCGGAAAGGTATGATCATTATACTCGTTGGAATCGTCTCTTCGAGCTCTACACTAATATCCAAGAGAAAACATATGGTGTCCTTGAAAAAAAATATCAATGACTCTGTAATCTTGTTAAAAAATTCATTTCTCGGACGGATCGAAATGGATGGTGCATCAGAGAAGCAAATCATGGCAAACGAGGTTGTGTTCGTCGCAAAATCTTTCTCAGCTGGAATAAAACGCAGACCGTTGTTGCTGGACGGTCTGGTTCGGTTTTATCTAGCAAAATTCGAGGCGGGAATAAAAGTGGAATAAAATAAAACGGTTTCGAGATATCTAGGGGCAACGTTGAAGCGCGGTGACCTGCGAAGAGGGACGCTGGGCTCTATACTGGATGCGCAAACGGAAGTGGTCAGGTGCGATTCAGCGGGTTTCGCGGCGTCCGGTTGGGAAAACGAGACACTTCCGGTCCTGGTGAATGCCCTGGGAAGGGAAACCGGAAGCGAAGGCGGAACGGCTAGGCTGTTTTCGAAACCGAAACCGCGAAACCGAGGATACAGGAATAATCGATAACGATCGATACCCCGAGGAACCAGACACGCTACACCTCCCATAAAACATGACCAAAAATCATTTAAGAGAATATTCTGCTCATGAACCTCCAAAAAATCAATTTATTTGCTTCTTTCTTAAGCGTAACTGTTCTTGATCTTAATATCTAGAGAATATCTTCGAATTCGTAAGATTAATTTAATTAATTAATACCCCATAAAAAAATACATAGCTCGCGTAATTTCGACCATTTTTGCTTTAAAAAAATCACATATGGGTACGTCAAATACCCAAAAATGGGTGTGCGAAATCCCAATCCAAAAAGATTAACTGTTCTTCCGAAAAAAATTCCTAAGAATTGATCGAAAATGTCATTCAATATCAGAATACCTTCTTCAAACATACCCCATAGAAAAATTCATAACTACCGTAATTTTGATTATTTTTACTTGAAAATAATCACACATGTACCTCAAATACCCAAAAATGTGTGTGTAAAATCCTAATCCAGTAACTTTGTTAGTCCCCCTGAAAAAAATTCCTAAAGATAGAAGATCCTTAAACCAGAATACCCTCTTAATCCATTTTTCGAAGAACAAGCGTCGAATCCGACGAATATAGAACCTACTTTCTTTCAGAAGAACGAATGAAATATTGTTGAACGAAAGTACGTCATATCAACTGTAATGTAACGCGTTTTGCTATACATTGAACACGATCCAAAGTGTCTCCGTTTCCCAAGATACCATTCGCGTCACTCGCGAATCTCCCGGCATCGTTATTCACCCGATCGTGACAGTCTCTCGCATTTTATTTCTTGACGGCTAAAAGTGAGACGTCTGCGGAGGATTACCGGGTCGTCGTTGCAGTCATAGTTGTCGCGGTTGTAGTCATGGTTGTCGCAATCGATGTCACTGGTGATGTTTACCGATGCATGGCCCAGCCGATGGTATAGTTGCGGGAAGATCTTCCCGTGCGCTCTAGGCGATCTGTGGAAAAAATTCGCCGACCGATGGCACCGTGTGAGAACACTATGTCTACGATGACTATAGCGAGCCGAACGATCCGATCACATGAACCTCTATTTCTAATTTATATCTAAATTTCTAATTTTCCTTTCTAACTTATAGTTTGGTTAAAATTCACCTTGGCGACCCAGAAATTTTTAACTTTCTACTACATAATCCTGTACATCTTGGCGAGGAAATGTCCAAAATCGAAATTTTAAGGCGAGAAATTCACTGGTTCAAAAGTTATGTGTGTGTAAACATGTGCGATTTGCACCGTTTTTGACAGGTATGGGCGCCGCCATATTGGTATGTACTCGGACATCGTCCAATGAGCAAAGCCGCGAGAAGGTCGGTCGGGGTTAGAAATCTACTTTATCGACATCCACGTGTGCTTGCGCTGCCATCTAGCGGCTCCACTCGTTGGACAACGCGCGACGCTGTGTACATACCAACATGGCGGCGCCCTTACCTGTCAAAATCGCCTAAAATCGCTCAACTTTAACACTAGACCTCCCACCGCCGGTCAAACTGACCGGTTCCAGGTTTTTTATTTTACAATTATGAAATTATAAAGATGCTTTCGTGGGAAATGATTAAATAAATATATTTAGTAGAGATTTTTTTGGCTGTTTCATGGGGCAAAAATGGGGAGGAAGTTTGCCCGAGTACACTCTTCGTTCAAAGATCGATAAATCGATCGAAAAAAATCGTACATCGATGTTTAAGGTCTCGTTGTAAAGGGGAAGGTTCAGTCTTCGCAACCGTCGTGGATTCATTCGCGAAGCAAATTTTTTAACGTTTCTACAGGCATTTCGATAAATCATAGTTTGTGCCCCCCCGCTAAATTTATGTACCGCTCGATTGCTCTTTTGCCTGAATCGATGATTAATTGAAAATGTACAATTACAATCTAAATTCCAATTCGATTAGCATCGCGATGTGTCACCCGATTATGGCGCATTCGTGTCTGCGAGATAAGCAACAGCATCGCGTGCGGAAAACTATGGCAGTGTTTAGTTTAATAATCCATGAGAGTCGGCGCCGCTGACATGATAATCGATCGATGATGCCGATGAAGATATCACTCGTTGAAACAATTGCTGTTATATTTTCTACTTCACGCAGACATTATTTGTTTTACTCGCTATCGAAGAGTATGATGATTAAATACTGTCTGTTTATAAACTGAATCGCCTGCATTGTCAGCAACTCCATTTTTACAAGCAAAGTCTTCCATCCTTCTTAAACTATTTTATCTCGTCATTATTTTGCATTTGATTTTACCGATTTGCATTTATGATTAGATACATCAAATCCACGGTGTACGGGGTAGGTGTTCGCCGATTGCAATTACCACTGCAAATATAAATATTTCCGAGTCAATATACAGCAACCAAAATTACACAGTAATCAATTTACAGTATTAATCATTCTGTCCTATTGCAAATCAAATAACAACATCATTAAATCTCACTAAATCTTTGATTATGTCCCACTTTATTATCTGTACACCAACGAACGCGGGTGTACTACAAACGTGCGTCAAAACGCTGTTCGGCCATGTGGAATATTGTCTGAAATAAATAATTCCTGGCTGACAACACGGGTTTTCAATTTCGATATATACTTTCTGCTCTAAGGAGATTGCTTTGTCGACTTTATATACCTAAGACGAGGACGCGGCGCGTCGCTTGTACCGTAAAAGCACTTTCCCAGTTTTAGGGGAGACGCTTAAGAGCACATAAATAGAGGAAGAGTCGGTGTATTAGATTAGATAGTGTGTCACAGAAGTCGGTTCGTAAAAAACTTTTTACAACCACGAAATGCCATGCTCCGTGCGTGTTTCGACATGATCGTTCCCATAAATTGTATCTCGGTCGCCGTAACACTATCTGCAGCTGTGATACCAGAAATATCACTAAAGAAAATCGCTGAAAAAAGTATGGCACAGTCTTTACTCGATATATGTCGCAAATATCTGGCCGCTAAAAGTTCAGTTGGATCATTGTGCAAAATTGTTGGTTCACAAAAATAATTGAAATAGCGTGATTCAATTTTAAAAAATTGGTATACACAGTCTTTACTCGATATATGTCGCAAATATCTAGCTGATAAAAGTCCTAGAAATACCCCACTGTCGCGAGGTATATCTCCGTGAGGAGTCAAGAAGTTTCTGTGTCCTCTTCTACGCTCGGCAGCGTATCAAAGAAGTCTTCTATATATGTCCCAGATATCTAGCCGATAAAAGTCCCAGACCTATCCCTACTGCCGCTGTCCTTTTCTACGTTAGGCATGGATCAAAGAATAGTATCTCTTGGCCGATATATGTCATTGAGTAGACCCGTGTTGTGGACATATATCGAGAAAACTCTGTATTCTTCAATGAAAAAGACAAAATTCGATGAAATTCGACAGAAAAATAAATTTGATCGAAAATGAATGAACTATTGCAAGACAGCTAATCGTTTTCATAAATTCGGTACATGCAATAAAGCTTTGGGTCGGCTGCTTAATGGATCGTTAAATAATGAGGATTCAATCTCGAAGCTACTTAATAATTATCCTGTTAGTGAATATTGGTCCCTTGGAAGTTGCTATTATACGGCGGATTTCGTGTCGAGCACTATGGCTCGGTTTTGGAAAGTAGTGTGCTACGGTATATCGTAGATTATGGTCTATTGTAATGCTTTCAACTCGTAACACAAGAATGATGCAGGACAATTACGATAATTAAACTGGGGGGAATCTTTGTGCAAAATAAAATTGCTTATGCAGCATTTGCAAGCAAAGAACCTAATCCTAATCCTAAAGAAGCTAATCCTATCACCGTCGAAAGACCGGTATTCTATGGTGCAATTATTAAAATTATGACGACGTTTTCACAGGAAAATAAATAAATTACGTTAACGTTATAAACTTGAACGTTCCTTTCTCTAAGCAGACACGAGTAAAAAATTTTCGTACGGTGCATGAAAAATTTCAAAACCTGTCTATAACTCGCAGCCTTTACACCTCAAAGGCCACAGCCCTCGTGATTCAAATTCTGAAGGCATAACTCAATTAAACTGCACAACGCTAAAAATTCCATCGAACAAACACCCGTGAACCACTCAGTGAATTTCTCCTCGAACGAGGCCACCGATCAGGAAAATATCGAACAGAACTTTTTCATCCGGCTCGTGTATCGAAATCACAAGAATCTCTCGAAATCCTAATTACAAATCCCAGAGCGAAGTCTGAATTACAAGCAGAGGCGACCGCGGCGCGTAATGAATTATTTATATTCGAGCTGACAGAGAAGGAGAGTGAGAGGGGGAAGAGATCGACGCCGGTTTGCTCTCGATCGCGACGATATAAATGGACCCGCGGCCGAGGACGAGATCAAAGTGCCGTTGCGGTGTTAAAGTGGAAAAAAAGAGGAGACAGAAGAAAGAAGAAAAAGAGTGTCCGCCGACGGACAGTTGGTATTGTAAGAATCCTCCCGAAGGGATGAACCGCACCGCACCCCATTTATTCTGTGCCAGCTCGTAAAGCTGGAGTAATTAACGCGGCGTCGAAGGGATGCGCTTATTTTATCGTCGCGTCTCACGCTTTCAGAACAAAAATATACTATATTCGAACGGTTTCATTTTAGAGAAACACGACGGCGCGACGGTCTCATACAGGAACCGCTTTGACGACGGCTTTAATCGTCAGCGTTTCTCATTTTCAAAATACGTTCTGAAATGCTGCGCGACTACCAAAAGTACGCGGTGAACGCTTTGATAACAGGAATCGAGTGAAACTGTCGCCTACAGTCGCGGGAAAATTTTGTCGGAAGGCAGGACCTGAATCGCAAATTTTATTTTACCTTCGTTTTATCTCTTTGAGATTGTTCGTTAACGTTGAAATGATCTTGCACATTGAAAATATGGAAAGAATCATTCCTCAATGTCCCTAGACTCCTTTTCGACAAGACTTCAGAATTATTTATATTTTATTTTAATGGAATCTTGCATTTTTTATCGGATATTCTTATAGAGCTGGAAAAGACGAATCCAACGAGTACCATGACCATACCATTACGATCATTCGATCTCGAGATATTCGTGTCTGAAAGGTAATGTTTTGTGTTAGGTTGGGTTCTTTCAGACACGAATATCTCGAAATCGAATGATCGTAATGGCATGGTCATTGTACTCGTTGGATTCGTAGTTTCGTGCTCTATAAGAATACCAAAGAAAATATATGGGGTGTCCTTCAAAAAATACCAATGATCTTGAGATACGTGTCCCTTAAGAATTTCACTTCCCTTAACAGAAACAATCCGTTTTTAGTAAATCTGGAGCATTCTTCGTGCATCAATTTTCGCAAATTACATTTTACATATATATGAAACAACTGTCAAGAAAACTGTATCGCTCGACTAATTGGTAAGACGACCGAATATTTGAAGGAGCAAAATTGGACCGTGTTCCCCGATGCAAACGTCGCTATAAAAAGAAACTATACTTTCGAAGCACCTACTCTTGTTTAGAGGCTAATCTAATTGTCGTTTAACCAGCACGGTAAAACGAAGACGAACGGCATTAAAACCGGTAACAAATTGAAGTAAACGAAGTTTGTCGTCGGCTCGAGTGTCACTTAATCCGCGCGATCGATACCCGAAATACTTTTTTGACTAGCATCCCGGGCTATAGCAATCGCGGAAACTTTCCCGTGGCCGTGTTTCATTTATCTCCTGCTGGCAGACGCAGCCGTTCCTATTCCGCAAAAAATTACGGAGCACCAATAAATCTGATTTCCGGCGAAAGTTTTTTGTACGATGGCCGTTCGCAATTTCCCCATGATTTGTGGCGAAAAAATCATCCAGCGTTTTATCGACTCGCGATCACCGGGCTTCCTTCCGTCTGTGTAGTATGTTCGTTTCGCGAATACAACGGTATGCTTCCAGCCGCATCGGGTTTTTCCAGCGGCCGATGGATGATTTTTGTAAAATATTATGGCAGCGTTCCGTTCAATTTATATGGGATTTTTATAGATTAGTACGAATTTTATTTCTTGCGTGCAACGGATTTTTATCGCGGCGAAACTACGACGGTTTTATTCAAATTCGGAACGTCATGGTACAAAAAAAAAAGTTGTTCTGTAATATTTAATATTCGGTATTCCGAACAGTTTACCGATGCCATAAACAAATACAATTGTCCGAAAGACCGGGGTAGATTTCAAATGAAAAATATTGGAAATCGTAATTGGAATGCTGGTATTTATATAAAATGGTATTTCAGTGTTTATGTGTGCCGTTTTTCAATTTTACACGGAGTAAAATATTTTAGCAGAATGAAACGTGATTTTAAACAATTACAGTGAATTCTCGATATATGTCAGCAACGATATCGTCCAGGAGACATACCCTAAGCACGGTTATGTTTACACTCCTCGGCGTCCGAGGCATCCCGAGCTTCGTGGCCCCTGACGAGGTATATCCCGCGGTAGTGGGGATAATTCCACGACGTTTATTGCCCAGGCCTTGGCGACATATATAGAGAAATCACTGTATTTTCAACACGTCTTTAGACGATTATCTATTCCACTTAATAGCATCAAGTAACGATACTCAATCGCATGTACTTCCGTCAAATAAAATATTCAAGTTCCTACAGCTTTATCCGAACTGAAATATTCCAATTATTATTTCCAATGTACTCTGATTTTACGTTTCCGTATGGGTATTTCATTACACCCAATTTCATTATTCAATGTACCTACAGCCAATATAAAAAGTCAATCACAGAAGTTTCAGTTTTATAGGCATCGATTCATTTATTATTAATATTCTAAAATTATTTTATTTTCATATGGTCTCGAACTCGATCGCGGCGTGAATTTTGCTGAGATCATCTAACTATGGAAAGTATCGTGTTTCCCGGTTCGATGAAAGTTCTCATAGCTGACACGGTGAAATATCTCAATATCGGGTTGCGAAATTAAACGGGAATCGGAAAAAAAATGATACAGCAAACACCGCGCCGCGCCGCCGAGCCGCATCGTGAGTTACGATTCGAACGGTGTGCGGAGTACGCGCAGAAATGTAATGTATTCATAATCACTGGATAACGAACAATTTATTCATGAAATACGTCAGTTCCGTTTGCGCCGTTATGAAATCAGTATAGCGTTTATAAAAGCAATACGTCGGGGGCTCGCCGTTCAAATATCAGGTATCACTGTTATTCCCATATTAATAATTCGGTCCGTTACTTCGCAGACATTTCAGACAGGAAAATACATAAATTGACGATCAAGGGTTGTGCGAGAACCCGAAATATCGGGTCGGGCCGGGTCGGGTTGGGAACACGAAATTTTTTCGGGATCGGGACGGGTACCCGAAAATTTCGAGATTCTCGAAATACAGTGATTTCTCTATATATGTCGCCAAGACCTGGATGATAAATGTCGCGGAATTATCCCCACTACTACAGGGTATACCCCGTGAGGGGCCACGAAGCTCGAGTGGCCTCGGTCGCCGAGGAGTGTCAACTGAGGAGAATTCACTATAATCGGGAACCCGACCCGACCCGACCCGACCCGACTCCTCCCGACCGCCACGATACTTTCGGGTTCTGGCACGCCCCTATTTGTAATGCTATGTCACCTTCCCTCGGACAAACAAGATATATTATTCAAGCTGTTTTTTTCTTATTTTTATGTAAAGAATATAAGATTACTTCGAGCTCTGTCATTTAGTCTTACTTTTCGGAATTTGTCAAATGAAGGATTTCGAAGTTTCCTACGAATTTTATCGAGCGAATGTTGCAATAATTGAATATTTCTATTTAATATCATGTGTTTCGTGACCGATTCGCCAAATCTGACTCGCCCCGTACAATTAAAGAACCGTAATCAAATTTTGCGGAATATACCACGTCCGGAGCACCGCAAACAAATTCTCCGAATTTCAATTTAACAATTCCCGCTTTGCTCGCAAAGCACTGTGATACGTAAACGTACCGCCGTTCCCGTGACGTTTACATTTTAAACAATGTCCGAGTCATAACAACGGTTGCGTTGCCCAACAGAATCGATTCGCTGCGGGCACGGGCGAAAACCTTTATACTTATCGGGATTGGCAAAAACGATGATGACACGTTAAAAATGCTCCCGCCAAGGCTCCGCACGGCTCTAGATAGTAATTTCCGGCAAAGTCGTAACTTGTTTGCCCGTTCTCCTTGTCGGGGAACCGATTTCCAAGCAGTCCGGCTAAAAAATACGTTTAAAATATCGGGAACGGAGGGGTTACAAGAAAATTTAGGGGACGTAACGAACCTACAAACTAACGCCGCGAACGCCACACGTTAACGTTATGCTCGCGGATAACGCGAGAAATAATTTACGGGACCGGCATTTGCATAATTTGCGAGTTATCTCCTCTGACCGAAAAAGCAAGCCACTGAAATTATTAATATCGCAACGACTGAAATTATTTTCCTTCTTCGTTGCTCAGGTATTGATTCTGCTTAGGAGACCGGCGGACGTTTATGCAAAATAAAAATGTTCTGCATTAATTACAAGGCACTGGAACCAAATAAGAATTTGTTTCTCCCCTTAAATAAATCTGGGCATAACTTCGGGGATATACTGCGCTAAAATAAGAAAACAAATTCATATGCGTGATATGACCTTTTTTTTCTTTCTAATTTATAGTTTGGTTAAAGTTCAGCTTGGTGAGCCAGAAATGTTTAACTTTCTGCTGTATGATTCTGTACATCTTGACGAGAAAATGCCAAAAATCGAAATTTTAAGGCGAGGAATTCACTGGTTCGAAAGTTATGCTTGTGTAAAGATGTGCAATTTTCACCGTTTTTGACAGGTAAGGGCGCCGCCATATTGGTATGTACTCAGACATCGTCCAATGAGTGAAGCCGCGAGAAGGTTGGTCGTGTTTAGGTTCGTGTGGAGGGGACACGACTACACTTGTAAATCTACGTTATCGACGTCATCCGTGTGCTTGTGCTGCCATCTAGCGATAAAGATGCTTTCGAGGGAAATGATTAGATATATTTAGTGGAGCACGTATTATAATACGAACCGCACAAAATCCAAATAAATTCAATCTCGTCATTTTCATAAGACAACACGTATCAGTTACTTTTAAGGCTCGGTAGGTGTAGTGTTAAACACGCATAACTTTTAAAATAGTGAATTCCTAACATTGAAACTTAGATTTTCGGCATTTTCTCGCCAAGATCTAAGGGACTACATTAAAAAACGTTAAAAATTTCTGGTTTCCCGAGGTGAAGTTTAACCGTATATTATTTTCAGCATGATAGGTTTGTTTCTTTCAGACACGAATATCTCGAGATCGAATGATCGCAATGGCATGGTCATTGTACTCGTTGGATTGGTATTTTCGTGCTCTATAAGAATCCCGAAGAAAATGTACAGGGTGTCCTACAAAAAATACCAATGACCTCGAAATCTTGTTAAAAAATGATGTTGAGAAACATGTCCCTTAAGAATGTCACTTTCTTTAGCAGAAACAATCCATTTTTAGTAAATCTACAGTTCTTACTACACACTTACAAATCTACATTACATCAAAATTTTGCGGAATTAATTTATCTTCGTTTGTGGGAAACGGGAGAACGGTGTTCACTGGGTGGTCGGTGATTCGCTGAACAGGCGCCTAAGGGTTTAAAAATGGTGATCCAGTCGTCAGCGAGACATTCTATTAGCCGATGAAACCCCGACGCGTCGCGAGCGATGACAAAAGGGTCCGCGAGTTCGCAAGCGAGAGGAAGACAAGAGGAAAGCCTCGTTTCACGGGACATTGAATTCCTCGTTGGAAGGCGAGGAGGGGGATATTCTTAAAAGGTTGTTGCATCGGTTGAAACCAACGGTGGGGGAGGGGGGGGTGAAAACGGATGAAGGGAAAATAACGGGAGAGGAAAACGGGACTGGGAACACCTCCACCACCGGGAGGAAGATGAAACCTAGTGACGCGTCAATCGAGTGTGAAAAGCTCGTCTCCCCCCCCCCCCCAGCCCCGTGATTCCGAACTTTCCTTTTCTCGTTTCTATTGCGTCATAAGGGCACCGTCATCCGCGTCATCGACTTGCTCGTTTTTCGGCCGAGCCGCGTTCCCCGACGTCGCTTTCAATTCGCAACTTGTCGCCCCGGAAAATTGTTCGCTCGCTGACCAACGGTGCGATTTTTGGCGTCGTTTCTGACGACGGTTGACCGTACGTCCTATATTTAACAGGGCAGTCCTTTATCTCGCGCTGCCGCCATTTAGATTTATTTTTGTCCGAAATGGCCATTTTGTCCCTTACTTTGCGAACTGAAATCGAATTTGCGGGTCGACGATCAACGAAACTCGTATAAAATAAAAATGCGAAAATTAAACTCGGTGGACTGGGCATCTGTGTGGAAAATAATTATTGCAAGCGACGGGGGAGCCAAATAGGATTTTTTGTTTCGCTAATCATTTTAATACCGTGAAAGTAATTATAATAAATCTTATCTCAAACTTGACCTAGTTCAATTTTCTCATAAAATGTATAAAGGTCGTCCGCGGTCTCTTAATAGTTCGTTGTAGAAGTACATTGAATTGTCCCACGGTAGAAATGTAAAAGTGAACTCTGGAATTTGAGAAAACGGTAGCTAATATTGGACAGATCCGATTTGAAAAGCTTGCTAAAAATGAAGACGAGTTCTCTTTTAACGAAGCCGGCATCGACTCGTTCGAAAATTGACGTTTTCTGTCATTCTACTTCTACCGACTGAGACGTTAATTTAGATTTTCAGTTGCCCCTTTCTCGGCCCGAAAAGAACCTCTCGAGGGAGAAATTGCTGAGCGAAGTAATCGAGGCCAGTGTGTCGATGATCAAACTTAACCCAGCTTCGAAACGAGGAGTTAGCTCGATCGCCAATCAGAATTACGTACACCGTGTACAATACCTGCTGGAAAAAATAATATAATAATCATCCCCCGCGTGTACAAAATAAAATTCCAACCAATCGCAAGCTTATTCCTGGACTAAATTTTTCAGTGGCTTTGCGGTATAAAATTATGTATAGAAACAAAAAAAATGAAAAACAAAAATAAATGTAAATGTATAGAAAAAAAATATTTCAAAGCGTAACACATGACTCATAACACTCGTGACACGTGACTCGTTATAAAACATGTTTTATGTTTCAATGTTTTTCTAAATGTACAGAAAATTATTATTTACGGAGACTTCAATAAATTTTGTTTCTTGTGAAATAACTTCACAAAGTGCAGCTAATATTAAATGCAGATCTTGATACCTAAAGTTTGAAATATTTAAATCTTTATTTAATATTAATATTATATTCATATATTAATCTTATATTAATATAATATTTGAACATTTTAATCTGAAATATTCTTAATCTTTGTCCACTCGAAAACGACGTCAGCACCACAAGGCTGAGATTAAGAAAGAAATGATAATGATGCTTGTACAGTGAGTGCAGTGCTACAGTTTCGTAATCTGTAGCAAATATTCCCGCAGCAATGCGTGTATATTTCTTGTTTGCCCGATGTAACACAGATTTACAAAGGATCCTGGAGAAGCATCGCGATCGTCATCGCATGGACAAATGTATCAGGCCGCGATCCGCATACGAATTGAGCCTTCACGATCCTCCAAGATCGATCCCCATTTCTGCTAAATTGATAGGCTCCACGGAGAAAGCCTTGTGTCGTGGCAAGATCCTCGCCGAAGATAAATAGCAGTATGAAAGCGACAGCGTTTTCTGAATATTGGGCTTCGCAGAGAAGGATCTCGATCGATTGACGACGCAGTCGTCCGGCAAACAAAGGAGCCGGAATCACGGGCCAGGCAATATTTGATTCCCCCCCCCCCCCCCCCATAACAAATAGATCATCTCAGAAAGACGCTGTTGAACTCTGATGGTAAACTTTTGATTTCCGGCTGTGGACACACGGGGAAATTCGAGCAAATTCTCTGGAATAAAAATTAACGAATTTGGAAATAAAATACTATTCGGAATAAAATTTGACTATTCGGAATTTTATTAGGAATAAAATTCTATTGGCGTTTTTGTTGTTCGGGCATTGTTCTGTATTTAGTTGCTAATTTCTATTGGTTTTTCTTGTACTGCTCGTTCGGCACGTTTCTTTTCAAAGTGCAATGGAGTCGCGCAATTTTTTATTGTGACAGGGGCGATTTCAAGCTCTGAGAAACAGCAAACGAAAAGGTGAAAAATTGTATAATGTCAGGAGCCGTATCTTACCATAGTACCTTTCCTTCAATTATTCATCGAGTTGTAGTTCGCTCAGAAATTCCATCCTATTTTTGCTCCTCCTCGAATCTGTACTTTCTTGTTCACCTGGTTTTCGTATTACAAGGTAACGAAGGCATGAATAATTAATAAGATATTAGATTCTTCGTCGTGGGATTTTTATAAGTCTTTCCGACATTTTCATAGAATTCTCTGAACAAATCGGTGGTCGGCAGGATTACTCTTTGAATAAATCCAACAAAAAAAAACATCTTTGATAAAAAGAATTTTTGAGGAAGTCTTTTTTCAGTAATGAAACATTTACCAATACATTGCTGGCATTTTCCCGATTAAAACGAGCCCAAACACGATATAGTTTGAATACTATTTGCCTGTTTAATCCACGATATAGTGGAACCTCCGGTATCCGAACGATTAGGCGACTTCACAAAATCGTGGATTAAACGGGCAAATAGTATTCGAACTATATCGTGTTTGGGCTCGTTTTAACCAGAAAAACGCGGCGGTCACGATGGCGAAACTTTCATAAAGATACAATTCGAGACGAAAGAGTTCCGCCATCTTTGCTCTCCTCGAAAATCGAGTTTCTGGACTCCCAGCCAGAAAGCAACGACTGTTCCCAATTTCCCAATGAATATTTCGCTGTCGATACTCCTTCTGGATTAAAATTCCTACTGAACCGTGTCTAAACTCTTGGATCCAAGCCACTCGGCAAAAATTGCTCGTGCCAAAAATCTATCGAGGCGTCGATCGTCCAGTTTTCGCTGAAAAGCAACGACCAGATGTCACGTAAGCCCAGTCACGTCCCTATCAGATCTCTGTACGGTAACATGTGAACCGAACACAGCGTTCCGCGTCGTCGGGATCGTTAATAACACCATATTACTGGGTTTCGCCGCGATATACACGGGAACGCACCCTCAGCCGACGAGAAGCCGCGTCCCTATTTTACGGGGAATTAATTATCAGCTCCGGCTGGGCTGGTGTGAAACGGGGACGACGCCTGTTACACACAGCACGCCGGAATGAAACTGCACCGGAAATGTAATAGAATCGCGAAACCCCCTCTATGGATTGTCTCTCTCTCTCTCTATTTCTCTCTCTCCCTCTGCAAAATAGTGTCCCGACGCGGAATTCTATTGCGACGCTGTCTCTTTGCCTGCACGCGAATCAAAGGCTTCCGGGGAATTTTTATGCAGATTCCTCGAACCTCTCCGCACGATGCCCGCATAAGATTCTCAAGGTTAATCGTACGGTTTTAATCGCCTTACCGGTTATGTGTCCATTAGTCCGCAGTATTCAAAGAAGACGTAGAAAACGCGATCGAAATTGTGAAGTAACCGCTTTTGACCTTTCCCAGATGGCTTTGTGATCTTGCGGTAGTGTGAAAATGATTTTTCTGAAATCTCGTGCGAAATATAATTTTGTTAAGCGTCACGTCTTTTCGGAACTCTCGTAGTCAGATTTTTCAGTTTATGAGAGAACGAGCACATAGGTCACTCGTTAAGTGACGTAACTCTGGCAAAGGATTAAATTTTGAAATTTGAACGCTGAAAACGTCAGAAATTAAAATTATTAATAAATTTATATTTCGGAGATCCGAGAGCCTGGTAATAGCGAGAACTCGATGGTTTATCCTCGATATAGTATGCTACTTTATTACACGAAAACGCGAGAGAGCGCAACAAAATGGACGAAGCCGATATAAATTCGAGCCAATTTATTCGGCAATTGAAGCTTCAATTACTTTTTCTGCCGAGCTACGTACAACTGAGTTTTTCCTTCGTCGAGCTTCTCGTTTTGTCTCTCGATTATCCCCTCCGTTCTCCCTCGTCCCACCTCAAGCAGACATCGACCATGTCTCTTCATCTATTTTGGATTTCATGCTATCATCGGTAAACTCTCTCTCTCTCTGTTCATTGCACCCCACGGTTCCCCAGAACAAATTTTTCACTGGATATTAAAAGTCCCGGGTTCGTTGTATCAACGAACCGAGACCGATTTATCTTCAGGGAAATTTTTAGTATTTCGATATCGAGGATTTCCCTCGTTTCTCCACGGTTCGTTTGCAGTTCCAGTGGATCGTTGTCACATCGATTTCACCGTCGTTTAAATGATAAAATCAGATCGCCGTGCGGTTAATACCATTGAGTAGCTTCATCCTTTATTTTCGTTCGTTACGTCACTGCAGCTCAAAATATTCCCTCTTCCGATTCTAGAAAAACCCCCCCCCCCCCCTTTCGACACGTGACTTACGCCATTCTCTTCGTTTTGACATGCTGAACGCGAAATGTAATTGTCATTTTTGGCGGGAATGAATAGTTTTCGAGATATTCGCGGAAAACTACCGCTACTACTATATGGATCTTGATAGTGATAGTGAGACGTGGTGTGTATGCAGCATACCCCCTCTTTTCTACTCCTCACCGCAGACGCATATAACGGGAGAACTTGTTGAGAAGGTGTTTTCTGTATAGAATATAGAGGGGGGGGGGACAACCCGGGCATTTGCCCGGGGCGCCAAAATTTAGGGGCGCCATTTTGGCCTTGGCTGTAAGTGTGAGAAAAATAATGATGTTTTAAATATTCAATTAATAGAAAATTTCAGACTACCCTTACCAGACAATTTTACTAAAAAACAAAGGTCATTTTGTTCAGCGCGGTGCTTAGTGCTTAAAAAGGGGCGGCAATTTGTTTTTTTGCCCGGGGCGTCGTAACCGCTAGAGCGGGTCCTGAGAGGGGTCGGGATTTCTGGGATTTTTAATATTGCCGAATGTGAGAATTTTAAACATTGCTCGTCGCTCGGAAAAAAAACTAAACCAGACCGACACCAGTTCCACTTATTAGCAAATTCTATAATAGCATGTTATATTGTTTAATGTGAGAATCGTAAAGTTTGCTCGCTCGAAAAGAAACTAGGCTAACAAACCAACGCTATTAACTAATGGATTTTCGGTAAGTTTTGAATTGGTATTGGTCTCAGTTAGTTCTTTTTCCAGCGATCAACTCTGATGATTCTCACATTCGACAATATTTAAGATCTCAGAAATCCCGAACTCTCTATATTTTATGCAGAAAATACCTTTTTAACAAGTTCACCCGTTATATACGTTACTTGCTGGCTGAGGAGTAGAAAAGAGGGGGGCCTATGCTGCATACACGCCGCGTCACGGACGCGCAGGTGTACGCAGGATTCATGTAGTAGTAGCGGTAGTTTTTCGCGAATATCTCGAAAACTATTCATTTGCGCCAAAAACGACAAGTACATTACGTGTTCAGCATGTCAGAAAGAATAGAATGGCGTAGGTCACGTGTCGAAAGGAAGGGGGGGTTTTCCTAATTTCAGCCCGTCTTAAGTACTGTACGCCGCTATAGTGGTTTCTGTAGTAAGCATCAGTTTGAACGGTACGAACCAGTATAGTGGCTTTCGTGCCAGGCGTGCCGTCCCTAGGAGAGAGAGTCGCGGACAAGCGCGCCGTACTTAAGAAATTAAAAAAAAATGTTACAGCCATAACCCTCGACTCATTTTAACGCTCGTAGCCTCTACTGCCAATGGGAAACCGAAGTTTCCTATATTTCCGGGAAAATGCGATAAATTCATACCTCTGTGAGAATCGCCATCTTAACACTGCCCTACGTCGAGGAATTACTAATAAAAATAAATTGTTAACAAATCTGTCGTTCTTATCGGTAGCTAAATTAGCATTCGAATCTCCGCGAGAATGATTTCTACGGTCCGGATTGGTGGATTTTTAATTACCGCGTTCGAGCAGAGTGCCGGCCACGGTGGAACATAATCGGCCGGCCATATTGAAAATAATTTACGTACAAGCGTCGTTCCGCATTCGGAAATTTAATGAGAACTCGAGCAGGGCTATCGAGGAGGGACGAATTGGCCGTACGACTGAATACAAATGGGTTCATTTGCAAAGGTAGAGAACAGGCAGAGAGACCAAGCAGCGGACAAACAGTTGGCCAAAACCCATTATTATTCTTCCTCCGAGTCCTCGGTTCTTTCACTTATCCTGTCCACGGAATCAAAATCTTTCGCAGGATCCCGCTGACATGGCAAAACGGTCGAGGAGTTAGCACCGCGGGATTCAATCAACATTCGCCGGCAGAAGTGGCTTCTCGTTCTCGACGTCCATCGAAGAACAACGCCGGCTTTTTCGTTTTAACGCTAAACCTACCGCGGTCAAAATGACCGATTTTCTATTTGAAAATTATGGAAATTATAAAAGCGTTTTCGTAGGAAATTACTGAATTGACTTCTTTATTTAAGCACATATAACGAAAATCGTTCAAAGATTAAGTAAATTCAATTTTCTCCCTTCTACAGTGAATTCCCGATATAAGTCCCTTGCGCGGTTCTGG
Source organism: Halictus quadricinctus (assembly GCA_028454245.1). Classification (NCBI taxonomy): domain Eukaryota; kingdom Metazoa; phylum Arthropoda; class Insecta; order Hymenoptera; family Halictidae; genus Halictus; species Halictus quadricinctus. Next base: position 4,089,498 of record CM052114.1, on the reverse strand, counting down.
CGAGGGACATTTAGACGAAATCTCTGGTTCTCGCCGAACGTTGCATTTGAAATGCACAGTGCACACTGGAAATCTAAATGACCCTTTCATCTCTATCTCCAAAACCAGGGACATATAGACGTATAGGGACAAGAAGGCTGAGAAATTATCATCGGAATTATATCAAATTTTGTGTCATTTTCATTAGAAAAATAATGAATAACAAAGAATTAGATATAGAAAGAAAAGATATACCTAACCGTGTTATGTTACACTCCTCGGCGGCGGCCCCTCACGGGGTATACCCCGCGGCGGTGTGGGTAGTTCCAGGGACCTTTAAACGCGAGGCTTGTAGGGACTTATATCGGGAATTCGCTGTATAAGACGTTTCACTTTTACATATTTTGTGCTTGGTAGCTTTAATGTTAACACTGCAACCTCGGAATCTCTCTTCATCCCAAAACAAATTTTTTTACACTAATTCTCACGAGGAGAGCTGCAAAATTATTGCAGAGAAACTTTTTTGGCAAATATGACAAAAACTTGTGAATAGATTTTTCATGTCTTTCGCTGAATTCCCGCCAAAAATTTCTCAAAATTAGACTTGGCTTTACCCCTCAACCTCCTCCGAACATTTGGATTGTTTAATGTTAAATTATATACTTAAAACTGTCCTGGGAAATTGTTACAGAATTTTCTAAAGATCCCAGTTTGATATTTCATAATCTGTATAAACATCGTACCAGTTGAGGGTTCGTGTCATCATCGGATCGTTCGTTCGGTTCTCGATAGTTTATTAACATTAATCACCATTGTATATTAGTGAACATCGATATACCAAATGTTTGTCTCTGGCCGACAACGTTAGTACTACTTACACCAACGTAGTAACATTACTTCTAAATACTTGTTACAAGCAATCATAACCTTCTACTTTCACAGAGATTAACCTTAATTAGATCATTAATCTACCTTAAAAGAATCAATTAATTAACAGAATCAATCGCAGTGCGTAAAATACTCTTCGTGTGTGTGTGCGGCCAAAATACGTGCGCGTTAAAATCAATCGAGTTCTAACTACAAAATCGTTGAGAACATACTACGTTAAAAAAATTATGTGAGTGCGGTGCGAAAAAATTGTTGCTTGTGTGTATGAGTCAAAATGTTGTTGAAAATTAAGTGACCACCCTTCGCAGAATATGTTCGATCAAATCCATAAATGTGAAAATTTGTTTTGCAAGAAAATCGTTTTGCATTATTAGATAAATACGACAGAAACATTAATAATATTCGCATTTTTGTTGATTTTATTTAAATCTTCATGTTATTTTCTTTACATACAACAAGCTTTATCACCACACTATTCCTTAAAGAAAACATTTTCCATATCAAATGCTAGAGTAATTAGACTGATTACAGCTTCATTAGTTTGATCGAGCATTTTTTGCCAGTGTGTAGTAATTTGCAACGTGCAAAAACGGTGCTCCCAAGTTGCAGGTTCGCGAACCTAAAATGTCCGGGTATGAATTTAAACAAATGGCCGGGGTGTTCCACGCCCGGAGAAATTTTGAAGCTATAAATCGCTCGGGAATAGTTAGCGATGGGCTCGAGACGCTTCGAGTCTGTTCAAACTTACGAGGAAAGTTCTGCAAGTCTTGAGCTCTCGGCTATCTTCGAGTGTTAGCCGAAATTAGGGCCTCTTAAAAGTTTCAGAAGGTCTGGCTGAGAGATAATTGATACAATAAATCTTCGGAGTGTTAAAGCTGCTGAACAACTGGAACGGTTGCATCATGGGAGAGAAGATAATGGGAATAGATAATGAAACCTTGCCCCAGCAAAAACTATTAATTTTCAAAAGACTTTCAACCAAGTCCTTTCAATATTACATAGAGTATATAAAAAGATTTCAATTCAAGAGATTTTTAAAAACAAAATCTTGTACTTTTTCATCCATATTCTTGTAAAGCATCAAAAGACGAATCCAACGACTACCATGACCATGCCATTACGATCATACACTCTCGAGATATTCGTGTCTGAAAGGTAATTCCTAAAATCTTCAAAATAAAAATGTTACTTTTCAGACACGAATATCTCGAGACTAAATGATCATACGAGTATGGTCATTGTAGTCGTTGGATTCGTCTTTTCACGCTCTACAAGAATATAGAGGAAAGTATATAGGGTGTCTTATAAAAAGTTATTGACGATCTCGAAATCTCATTAAAAAATTACCTTGAGAACAGATTCTTCCCACTGCTACATGTGCAACGTTATCCTGAAAATTATTTTCCTAAAAACTTGATCACGTTGGATAAAGGAGTCCAGAGGTTTAAGTGCACTTTCAGACAAAACAATTAGGTGCTCGACAAGGTAAATTAGTATAGGAAGGGAATAATGGGTACTTAAACCTCCAGAATAGAATGTAGGTGTCGCAGGGAGCGTAACGCAATTGGAATCGTTTCGAATGGTTGTAAGAGTAAATTGCTGGGAATACTTGGGGTAATATAGGTAGAAATAGAAGCCATTACTAGGCGCGGCGTGGGTGTAAGCTCTTCGATTACACCGTGGCCGTGTATCAGTGAGCGTAGCTTTAAAAAAGTCACGGTGGATAGGTTTAAGCGTGCTATTATATGAAGTAACACGTGGCACCTGCGCGATACAAGCTGCATGTAGTTAACTACTCGTTGCATAGTGCAATCTCGGAATCAACCGGGCAACTTGGGAGCACGCACGCCGATAAAAACGACTACCGGACGACGGCGTGATATACGCGTCGTTACGCCCGGAAAATATTTTCGTTGTTATCGCCCGGAGAAGTTTCGCGAACCACTAACAATTACCATTCCGAGCCAGCGAATCATATTCAACCCTTAAACCGGAATCAAACGCGAACCCGTGCAGTCAACCCTGCTTAAATATTCGCGAGACGTTCCTGGATTTGCCAATGGAGGCTACCATGCAAATGTCCCGAAAAAAGGAATTGTCGTACTTGCGCAGAATTGAAAATAAAATCAAAAATTGCCGTCTCTTCGATACAGTGATTTTGTCCTATTATATTATTAAAATATGACGCAGTACTTGTGGCACTTAAACGTTGGCTTAGATTTTGCACAACACTGTTGAAAAATCAACTGGAAATTTACCAAAAAACGTGATACAGTCTAGTCTTCATCTAAGCCCAGTCCTCGGGTCCGTGCTGTGACATAGATCGTGTAGGACTACTACTTTCTTGTGACCCCGCCGAAAGTAAAAAAGGACAGCGAGTGTATAGTGTCATTTTAATGAGAAAATTGCCACGAATAAGTTGGTGAAAGTCCCATAAAAAAATAATGAAAAATAAAAAAGTTTTGTCAATTTTGAGGTAGCTCGAGTTTCTCGGCCCAGTGGAGGGGATAGGCGAACTGACTAAGATCGTGTAGCTCCGTTCGGTTTAGATCAAGACTTTACTGTATTTATAAATCGACTGCGGATATTTATGCGAAATAAAAATCGTCTGCATCGATTACAAGAAAAAGAAGTTACATCAACATTGATTTTATAATAATTGCAACATGTTGTAAGTAATGTACCAGTAATATTAAATTTATGTGACATTTTCCCTGTTTCGTGTTTCATCTACATAAAATTCGCAGTCTATTTATAAACTGTAATCTAAATTCTGGAATGAATAATAATTGAAGTGCTTTGCATAGAACCGTGTTCTAATTTGGTTTAAAATTTTTTAATTAATTCTGTCTCTCCTCATTCCAGAATGTAGTTTGTAAATATCACTTTTTCGATAAATATTCAATCGCTTGTTCAACAGTCTAAATCCGTAACGTGAACCATAATAAAACTAGATTATTATTAAACTGCGGGTGTTGTGAATCTGTAATAAGAGTATCGTTACATTAATAATAAATCAGAAACGTTAACCTTTAATAAACTTTTTATTTGGGCATGTGTCGCATATCCATATCTGCTGTAAATGTATGAAATTTATAGTCTAGTTATGACTAATGAATAATGGTGTATTAATATAATTGCAAGAGTCCTGTGTAAATGATTGAGATGCGATCGAATGAATATTTACACGTTCGTAAATGCTACAAATGTTAATTAAATGCAACTTCAATGTATCTGTTTCAGTATACTTTTTGTTTGTTTTTTTTTTTTTTAGTAAATGCGAGCCGCGAAGGTGAGTGCAACACTTTCAAGCTTATGGCGCAATAATGATTATTTTAAACGACATTCATTTTCTGTATCGATAAACTTAAAAAAACTAGAGATCCTTAAAGTGAACGGAGTACTTACATTTCGTTCGAATGCGTTTATGCGACTGTTAACTCCCTACTGCTTTAGATTAACTTTAGATAACATAATCTTACGCTATCGAAAACATTCGTTCGCATATTTTATATTATCTATTCATAAATAAATAGAAAAATTTTTTAAATATCACTAAATGATCTTGTCTCATACTGTACATAGGGTGTACCCACATTATTTGGACAAACATTTGCAACAAAATTTCAGTGCTATTTGCAATAAGAAAGTAAAATTCTCCTCATTTTGAAATTTTTACAAATTCAAAAAATTCTACTGTGCTAAAAAAATATTTTTCCACATTTCTTACACAAGGATTGTATGAAAAGATATTTCCTCTTTACAATCAGCCCTCGAAAATTGGGTTGCGATTTTTTTCACTGCTTTGTTGCATTCTAAATAAAAAATAGAGTCGTTTGAATTTGTTCAATTTGGAAGCGTAGGTAACTTCGGTTTCTCATTTTGTTTTATAACAAAATAGGCTGTTTGAGAAAAATTGATTTCGATCACTCTTTAAAATGAGCACAGACAGAATGTAAAAAAATATTAATTTTTTCACACGGAGTTACACCGGTTAAAAAATTGAAAGTTTCTCAATAGTGATGTAGTGTTCTTTTTAGTTTGCGGAATACCACATATTTGTTATCAACTTTTACCACTAATATCAAGAATTTACAAAATGTAATTGTCCCAAAGTTCACTAAACAAATTCACAATATTACTACAGTGAATTCTCGATATATGTCAACACGGGTCTTGACAGCGTCTTGTATCATGCAGGAGACATAACCGTGTTATGTTTACACTCCTTGGCGTCAGAGGCTTCTCGAGCTTCGTGACCCACCGCAGGGTATACTCCGCGGTAGTGGGGATAATTCCGCGACGTTTATCATCCAGGCTCCGGCGACATATATAGAGAAATCACTGCATTTCCACATGGAAGAAGCACCAATTTAAAAAAAAAACCATTTTTAATCCTGGTAACTACAGTATTTTCAATAATTGACAGAAGCTAACGAAATTTTTCCAAATAATCCAGAAACACCCTACACGCGGGACAAGACAAGCCATAATTGATTTTTCCGTATAAAACGATCTCAGAATGGAAAAATAAGGAGAGAACTGTGGTTTAAGGGTCAAACGTGGATCGCAGATCTCGATCCCTGGAAAAACGATCGGCGAAAGATCGATTTTATAATCGGAGGGTGTGAAAAATGGGGTGGTAGAGTGCCAGAGCGGTTTATTTGCGGTTCAATTTGCGCTAAAGTACAGATACTCATGCAAAACGAACAGTATGTACAGCGGTGGTCGTGAATTGGTTCGTCCTCGATAAAAGGAGAACAGTAAAAAGGATCGACGCTGCGAAAGCGACTGGAAAAATCGATCATAGATCCCCCGGAATCGAGACGATTCGCGGATTCGCGATACAATGATATATTCTGCATACTTGAAAAAAAAACATGTTTTACACGTGTTTGGCTGAGTGTGTGTATGTGCGTGAGTGCGTGCGTGCGTGTGGGCGTGTCTGTATGTGTTTACGCAAATACAGAAGAGTTGGAATTGAAACGAGACGCCGGAGAACGACAACGTTTTATTCTGACACATATAATCTGACAATAGGCATATAATAATTAATACATAAAATGGAAAAAAAGAAAAAAAGGATGAAGCGTTCTCTGACAAGCCTGTGTGGCTACAACATTTTATTTAATCGGCTGTTATGCTCGTCAATCCTGCTGAACTATAATCAGTTTTTTTTTTTGTTTTCGTGTAAAATCGGCTGGTGCGAGAGAACGCGTGTGTGAGTGCGTGTACGTGTATCTGTGACAATCATGTGTGTGTGTGTGTGTGTGTTTCCTTGACTGTATTCGGTTTTCCCTTCGTTTCGTGTTTCTTTTTTTTTCTTTTTTTGTGTTGCTTTTTTTATATCTTAAGGTGTATTGTATATATACGTATAATATATGGTAAATAAATATATAATATATGTACAAATAATACCTAGGCGAACGCCACTTCGCGTTAAGATGTCGCCACCCCAAGCCGGGACTGCCGTACTGCAACAGACACCCGAAACACTGTCATCATAGCTAATCGAAAATGACGGGAGACATGATCGGGGGGGGGGGGGGGGGTGTTGCCAGACAAAAGGTGTTTGCAAAAGGAGCGAACACCGCACACGTGTTTCTTTCGCGAAGTCGAAATTGTTTGACAAAGTGTAGAGGATGGTAGAAATTGATTTTTGCACCTTTGACAAAGAGAAATGTTAATATCAATGCATTTTCTATTGATTATGGGGAGCAAAGAGAATCTGTTTATTAAGATTGTTAACTATTTTTTTTCTGTTGTAATTAATGGCGAAAGGAATAAATTTATTGGACAATTCGCCCGTAAATTCATCTTTACGGTCTTGATAATAATCGTAAATTTAGAAATTCGCGACATTTTGACGTTGAGATATTGTTTGTATAGTAATGGGAAGTTATGGAAAAATGTAGGTTAACTTTGAAATATATTGGCGTCAGTAATGCTCATCCTGTTGAGGTATTTCGACACTTTCTGTTTGCATAGTGATTTATTCGTGCAATATCGTTTCGAATGGTTAAGATCTACATTTTTCGTAAGATAAAAAATTGTAAAATTTATGTTATGTAGGCGTCACTAAAATTATGTTTGCAGTAGAAGGTAGTGGCTAAACATTTGGCAAAGGAATAATATTGTTTTTACGTTTAAATTTTAAAAAATAATTTAAATATTTATTTTTAAAATCCAAAATACTCTACTATTTATACTGTTTCAAGACTTCAAAGTTGCTAGCATTTTTCCTAAATACCAATCAAATGACTTCCATATCAAGTTCTCCATTAATTAATGCAGCCACTCAATGAAGCTATTCATTTTCACATCATCGTATTGATCAAAATTGATTAATCAATAGTACAATGATAAATACTTTTTTTTTTATATGATTGGTACCAATATAAAACAAACTTGTCCACTGAATGTTTAAATGATTATTTTAATAATACATAATTAACTGAAAAAGAAAATATCGAAATTCTTCGACTGGGTTAACATTACTATAATTTTCTCGTCATTCCCTGGATAAATATTTAATGCATTTTGTACTCTTTGAAAGATACAGGACTCTGTCGTACAATTTTTGATGAAATTGTTTACAACAAAAAGGTGAAAATTAATCGACTTTTACCATCCTCGTTGTATATACAGGGAGTCCTGTGGTATTTTTTTGATGATTCGTTAAGAATTCATGAAAATTATCGAAATCAATTTGTTCATCGAGCTCTCTGCTGTTATTGAGAGAATTTATTTATTATACATTGATATTATATATTTAAAAACACAAAAATGTAAATTCTAAAAAAAAAACGAAGAAAACGGATAATAGTAAACTTTTAATAAAAATCATTTCAGCAGGCTGGCAGCAATTTGTTGCAATGCCAGTACTGTAAAAATGTCAGCTGATCAGAGCAAATTAAAAATTCTGATCGTTAAACGGATCAAAAAATGATAATTCTCTCAAGAGCAGAAGCTTGTGCAAAAATAATCTACTGACAGCTTTGAACTGTCAATTTCTTATAGATAATGATACAAAAAGTTGTTATGAATATGAATGTCAATGTACATAACTGTTATATGCAATATAACAGTTACCATTTTCATCTCCACACGCTCGATCATAGTCATTGCAACGAGATCTCTCTCTCTCTCTATATATATATATATATATATATATATATTCATTCGATTTTCCACTCGTTTCGTAATCCACAAAAATAATTAATTCACAAAGCACATTTTAATCAGAAAACGTTCGTTCGTCGGGATAATTGTTTACGGACGCTCCGCTATTAATTAAGCTGTACCAACATCTCTCCGTTCAGCGAAACGAACGCTATAACCGTCCGTGAATGCGTTATATCAACAGGTGGAGTTTTTGTGTATCCGAAGCAATTAATATGCTTCCAAATGCACTTGATTTTCTTACTAGTTGAAATTCTACCCTATCAGTTGTTTTTCTTTTGTTAAAAAAGCGCGTAAAATCCCGTATTAGCGTAAGTTACAGTTCACTTAACCCTCCGTATGCTATGCCCGGGTCACTCGCGACCCGTCGCGTCGCGGTAACGGCAGTGTCGGGGAAATTGAGGGGAATACAGTTACCCTCACCCTCTCTGCCAGTACCGGATTAGTCACGTGACATTGCGAGACATGCGCAACAGAAACTTGCGTCACGTGACCAAGCCGTGGCGGAAGAGTGGGGATGCTCGCCGTTGGAAAATGGGAGAGGGGGAACGGCGTCGTAGAGGGGGTAAGGTACAGTGTGAGACAAGTCTTAATCGGGTGACATTGGGTAGCGGTGGGGGTAAGCTCGAGGGACCAAATAGTTATTAGTCAATAGTTATTAGTGAAATGTCGGCGTGGGTCAGAAATGACTCCGGCATAGGCCCAGAACTCGCAGGAGCAGTGTCGCCAGGTCGAGAAAATCGAGGGGAATACAATGTACCCCCTCTTCGATGACCAGAGTAATACGTGACACGTTGCGCATGCGCGACGGTCGCCTCAGTCACGTGACCAGTCTACGGTCTTAGTGGGGGTCGTTGGAGTGTGCTCATGGTATTGGAATGGGGCAGTGGAAGGGGAAAAGGAGGAGGGGACAAAGCTACCCGTTTGGGCACCACTTGGCAACACTGCGCAGGAGGGTTAAGGAACTCTCGAATAATCCTTCGCGCTCGGATTATTAAACTAATTAGATTATCGTGGCTCGTGGTACTTTCTATCCAGGTCGGAAACGAAGCTCTCGGAATCAATTATTGTGATTTGCTTTTGGACAAAGCGAGCACAATCATTACTCGATTAAAAGGGCGAAATTTTCAAAGCTAGAAACGTAATCCGGCCGCGGAAAATTGCAATTTCCGCCGGGGGCTGGAATAACCGAGAAACATAAAATATACCCGGGAACGGTTGCGCGAGGATCGTTGCTTTTTAATTGTTTTTCATTCGGCTCGAAATCGGGCTTTCTATCCATGCGAAAATTGCGGCCGCTTCGCTGCGCGTCCATCATCGACTATCTCCGCGAATTAAATAACTTTCGCATCTCGGCAAACAAACATAATCGAGGACGAAAATTAAGTGGACACCCTCTGGAACATTTTTTAAATCCGAATCCCTGGAATTTCGTTTTGAAACGTTAGAAGGACTCGTTTGCCAGGTAAAAGAAATGAATTAAAAATCGTCAGAAGAGAAAAATAAAGATCACGATTTTTAACGTTTTTATCTGTGCCTGTGATAAAAATTTCAAATATGCCTTTTCTAGATATAGGCTCCATTTATTATTCATATAATCTATATTAATTTTGTCAACGACTGTATCTCTAGTTTTATTCTTTCCATCTGCAACGAGGTCTGATCGAGCGAGTGAATGAGCAGAACCAGAAGACTATAAATCGTTTCTAATTATTCACTGGTACACACTTATCGTCGAGGGAAGAAGCCCTCCCAAGGCTGTTAGGTGTACAAATTAATTTGGAGCCGTTTCTTCTTGCAATTGAGACATTATTTACATTCTACTGTCGAAAATAATCTCCATCATTTTCCGAGAATTTACTCTGTCTTGCGAATAATTACTGAACCTTCAGTATGGCGGATACATGCTTTGAATCTAAAATAAAGTTGCTGCTGAATGATTCCGAGGGCTACGAATTAATTTGTATACAGATGAATTTGTATGAGACAATAATTATTCCGGCTGCGTAACCGGCTGTTAATTGCTAAATCAGATTTTGATGCAATCAAAGGGACACAGCCTTTTCGATTTAACTTTGGAACGCTTTTACGAGGGATGCTTTTAATTCTGTGTCTGAGCTTGTAGCTCCTCGTAGCTTTTGTAGCTATTTATTATTGAAGAGCTTGGCGCAGGAAGAATAGGTGAGTGCAGGTTTTGAAAATTGTTTCGAAAAATTCGCTAACTATTGGCGGAATTGCTCTCGGAAGTGTAAGAATTACCATTAATTTAACAAGTATCTGTACTCGAATTAGTCGCGCAGCAATTGGAAAATTTTAATGAGCAATTTATAAGTCCACCGAGTCCAGGGAGCATAATTATTATAGAAATCACAATAAGCTTACAAATATTGCACGGTTTGTCCTCTATATATTATTGCCCCATGAAATATAATTCCTTCTTCCCTTCGAATCAATTTTTCATTTTCAAAATACTAAGTCTTCTGATTCCATACGATTATTGAACGGAGCTTCCTTCGAGTCATTATTAAAATTCATTTCGAAGGCTCCCTGCTCCGACAAAAAAAATAGAGCCGAGGCCTTCTCTCGTGCATCTCACACACTCTTGTTCTGTCATGCGAGAAGGAAGCACCGAATTATGGTTTAATTCTGAAAATCACACAGTTAGTGGAAAACTGAACTGCAAGACAACGAACTTCATATATAGATTGCGGATTTTGTATGTTTATAATAAAATCAAATGAGATCTAGAGTCATACGTGGTCCGGTAGCAAAGGTGTGTTGATTTATGAATAAATAGTGAATTCTCGATATATGTCAACAACGCGGGCCTCGTCAGCGTCTTGTATGTTCCAGGAGACATGCTCGAGCCGTGTTATGTTTGTACTCCTTGGCGTCAGAGGCCTCTCAGCGCGGAATTATCCACCGCGGTAGTGGGGATAATTCCGCGACGTTTATCATCCAGGCCTTGGCGACATATATAGAGAAATCATGACTATCCGCAACCTAACTGTGTTGTTTGTTGTATCGTCGTGAGTTAGTGGCACAAAAATCGACAAGAAACGCAATTCATTCAAGAAATATCGATTAGTTCGTCGATCACGATACAGGCTGATCACACGTGGAACACTGAAATAAAGGAGAGCTGTTACGTCGAAGCTATTATGTTATTATGTCGTAGTCGTCTTTCTGAACGAGCTGCGAGGCAAAACCTGGTCACTGTGCAACGAGAATCTCGTCTAATCTCGATTCCACTTTGAGAATCATCCCATCAATTTTCTAAATTGGTCGGAGAAATTCGATTCTCGCCGTAACTAGCTCGGATGTTAAAACTCTCCTGGGTATTTAAACGAAAAGGCAAAATAAGGACTTCCAACTGAAAAATTCCCGCTCGACGTTTATTCTACGCTTCGCAAATACGTTGCAAATGTTCTTCGAGAAAAATCTAGCACACTTCCGATTACGTTGCACATGTTCGAGAATTTTTTCTGAAACTGTTTTCACCGGAACTTCTGATCGCAGGGAAACATTGACGAGGGTGTCGCCAAGAAAAACAAAAAGCGCACTCAACAAAGATCTGCAAAAAAATTAAAAAACATAATTCTACGCGGAGCGGCACTCGCCGGGGGAAGTTTCTCGCGTGACAAAAAGAAATTACTTCCGTTCTCCTCTATGTAAACAGCTAATCTGAACTGCAAAGCGGCAATCTGGCCGGCAACTTTTTCCACAAACCGACCGGGGCTAATTGAGTTGTACTCGCGCGAGCATGCCGGAAAAAGTTTATCGGTAGCGGGCCGCGGTTAGATCCAACGGAGCAGTTTTAGCTTGATTTACCCCCGGTGCGCCAGTGCCATAGTGATGGGATCGATCTCGAACTATCCTCGTGAGCGTTCGTCAATTTACCGGGGGGGGGGGGGGGGGAAATCAAATCATTCGAATCGAGCAGTAGCAAAATAGAAAGCCAAACAGATTCGTTTCGGAATGAATCAAAGAGCTGAATACAGGCTTTGGAACTTGTAAAAATGATTTCCACCTCCTCTCGTATTGTACGAGC
>CM052114.1:4059144-4077298 GCA_028454245.1 Halictus quadricinctus | reverse complement strand
CGATTCTTGTTTTGAAATTACAATTACCTGTGACAGACTACGGACAGAAAGTATTAAGTTCTATAATTAAAAGCTAGCACCACCTAAACTTACTCACAACCTACCTGTTGCATAAAAAAATGTTTCAAACAAAAATTGCTACACATTAATTGGTACGTACAATGTAATCAATCGTTTTTTGTATATCTCACTTTTTTATCGAGATACAAAGACAACCTTGAATTTTTGTTTCATAATATGTAATATTGAAATATGCAGAGTAAAACAGTATTAAGGTATGCGCGGTGGGAAAGTAATATTTACCGAGATACTCTTTAGTTAATCTCAGCAACTACAGTAAAGTCTTGATCTAAGCCGAACAGAGCTACACGATCTTAGTGGTTCGCCTATCCCCTCCACTGGGGGGGGGGGCATACTCCGCGAGGGTCGCTGCGTAGCGTAAACATGCTGCATAATCCGATACCGGTCGGGTATATCGGTGTGAACCACCACTAATCCAATTACAAAACTTCTTTATTTTCCATTATTTTTTTACGGGACTTTCACCAACTTATCCGTGGTATTTTTCTGATTAAAACGACACTAAACACGATATAATTTCGTGCGCACTTCGGTACCGGCAGGGAGAGGGTAACTTTTTTCCCCTCGATTCGTGCTCCCTCCCCTCATCTGGCGACACTGATCACAGCACGGACCCGAGGATTGGGCTTAGATCGAGACTTTACTGTACTACTTTTCCACCGTGTATACCCTGAAACTTTTTCACTAGGCTCAATAAAGAACTTAGAACATAATAAAGGGACTTTTGTTCAAAACTTTTTGTTCTGCAACGAACGGGCTACAAGTAAATTCGGGACACTAAAAAATTAGTAACTCCACCGTACTGTCGCTTGACGCAACTCTTCCGACGAGACGGATAACAATAGTTGGAGATAATACTGACACCTTAATATCATTAGGAACGCACGTGAACGAAGTTACACGAGGGAACGAACCATGAAAGGAGCGACAACTCGTTTCATCAGGCCTAATCACGCTATACGGTTTCGCCGGGACGAAGATACCAGTCGCGATACGCTTGATCCCATCACTACGGCACGTCGGCACGTGTTAAACTGCTCGCTGCTCGACATTTAACGTCGAGAGGACGTCACGCAAAGCTCCAGGAGGCTCTGGTTCGCTTTGCGTGGAAATTAACGCGTCACGACTTCATCGGGTTTGATAGGATGTACCTAAACCTTGCTGCGAGACCCGTCCGCCGTAGTTAAACCTCATCCCGCGAACACTATTCCCAGTTAACGACGTGTCAGATCAAGCGCAAAACTCTGTTTTCGACCCACCTCCCGCACCCGTCATAGGCTTGGCGTGTTAGACCAACGAATCCGTGTGTAAACCCATGAAAAAAGACCGGTGGCCATTTAATGAATCCGTGAAACGTTGTCTCTGCTATATCAAAAACGGATCAATAGTTTCACTCCTTGTGGAGGGAACATCGTTTTCATATTGAGCACTAGGTAGCTATAGTCATTGGTCTCCGGGGAATATCTTTTGTAGCGTTGGATTGAGTAGGTCAGTTATTGTGTGAGCTAGCGGACAGCTATTTATCTATTTTTCGAGATACAAATTTGTGGAAGAAGTTTCTACATATTCTCAGTAATCTCTGAAATTATTTATACATTTTAGTCCCTCGGGTTGATTAACTACTGCGTACACTTCCCTACATAGTTCCTATTTTATACAGAGTGAACCCAAAAATGTACTTCCTTGAAAGAGGTTATTCCCAAGGTCATTCCAAGCAACGTTCTCCGTGGCTTTAATAAGGAGTTATTAAACGAAAAACATGAACCAATCAGAGCACGGTTATAACCGACGGATTCCGACTCGGTCAGTGTCAAAGCCACGCTCTGATTGGTCCGGGTTTTCCGTGTTAATAATTCCTTAACACGTTGACTGCCGTGTCACCCATGACGGAAATATTTGTACATGTTTTAAAATGAATTTTTACGTTAATATATTCATTGTACCAAATTTAATTAGGATCTGTAAAATGCAAGAAAGTTGGAGGACTGCTCAATATCATGCATTTAATTTTTTTCAATTTTTATTTCATTACATAACTTACTTTGATTATATGGAATTTTTGAGGTTTCTAGTTTGGCAGTCAAAGTGTTAACAATGCCACGCAGAACGTTTTCGCAAAGGATAAAGTTGCTTGAAATCACCTCGGGAATCACTGCTGTCAAGGAAGTAAGTATATTTTTTGAACACCGTGTATATTCCCATTTATATGAAGGAGTCCTACTTTGTATACTTCTTGTATGTTCCTTATACAGCATTGTCTATTGCAAAGCGTGATTAGTGAAGCTGCAAAAATAATCAGCATTAATAATTGGCTTATATAGATAAAAACTGCAAGCAGTTCATTCCTCTGATCGAGCCAGCACTCAACGTGTAGCTACCTTTCATTGAATCAAGGCACGTTTCCTGTGGTTCATGTTAAAGAATCGGAACTGTAGCCGCAGCGTTAGGTCTTTCCGTACTGTTGGGAAAGAATAGAGGTGTCGTAAGTATAATTCGCAGCAGTGACTCGCTGAGTCTCTCATCGGTGGGTGGTACCGGTGTTGTACATTAATTAATATACATGTTTCTTAACCAGGGGAAGTCGAAACGAAACAAACTAAATATCTAACTGTATCATCCTGTATAAATCGTTGTACTAAAAAGATGTACAACTTCATTAACCAAAATTGTTGTTTCCAAATCCCCTTGGACAGCGAAGGCAGGCACACCATTGTGATCCTTTGACTACTATAATCTCTCATAGTTTTGACCAAGACCTATTCCTTACAACAAAACAATTCGGAAAACAGACTGAAATGTTTGATATTCCTATAAATAAATTTTCCCATGGTTTGTTTATAATATGCCATGCGCTATTGTTCTGCAGTAAATAATGCGATAAAGTATGTAATGGAAGATAGCATGATGCGAGCAACTGAAGATAATCGTGCAGAGAATGTTGATTTGTTAACAAATGTGTGTAGACTTGTTTATACTATTTGACGTTGTTAATAGCTACAGTGATCGAAGTAACTGGAACCCGTATCATAATCAGTACTAATCATTTTTACGCTGGTATCAATGATTCCTAACATTCTTTTATAATCAAAATCATTATTAATACTAGCACATTGCAAATGTAAGACTGCAGTGATAAATATTGCGGTATCTACGTTATTATTAACACTAGGTTAGTGTTATCACTAGGTTTACTATATTATTTTACGTAATATTTTTCATTTACGATTATTGCAAAGATGGACCCATGAGGAATATCAAGTTTATTTCTTTCTGTGTATATTATTAAAAACTGGCTAAAAATGTGGATAGACATATTCTCGTTATATTTACAAAGTAATGTAAAACAGTTACTTTTAGGGCTCTGTAAACAAAGTGTTAAAGATACCTTGCATAAATGTTCGAGAAAGTATATCCGCAGAGACAGAGGTATCGTGCAATTGATCATTCTTATCAGACATGAAATGAGTGTTTAATACCAACTGGGATAAGGTAAGTTGACTAACCTGTGGTTATCAATGCAACATTAACATTGTGACATTTTTATCTTCGCAATGTACTTTTCTCCGTAACAGCATGCGTAACAGAGAGGATATTTTTTTTCAAATAACCATGACGATTTCGGAGACTTTAACACGGACTTTCATCGACGCAAAATGCACTAACACTATCGGAAACAGGCAAGGACTGTTCAAAACAATTCGATCGTAATGAATCAACAGAAAAACATTCGGGACCATCACGGACATTGTACGTAGACCAAATAAGTCAGGCAAAAAGACAAATCCTCAACAAAGTACTGAGACTGAAATTTTTGTTCAACACAAATCTACTCACTGCATTCATCTGCGTTATGTTCTGTCTTTTAAGGTGCCTATGGGTATAGTGAAACTTTGTGAGGGTGTACCGCTCTCTTTCTTAGCACGTGCCACACGTAAAACTAACAAAAATAAATAAACGATTAAAATCTTCAATAATTTACCAACAATTTGAAAAAAATGAAAACGAGGAAGAGATGAAAATCCAAGGTAAAATTTGAATACTTCAAACTTGTGTTTATATATAACTTGAATAAACAAATGAGAAAATTAGAAAGTTGAATTGGAGGAGGAAATATGTTAGATCATGCTATAAAATAAAGAGAAACATTAACCTAGAACAATTAATTTTCCCTTTTTATAAAATAAAGAATCATTGTAGCTAAAGCAGAAAGCCAATAAAATATACTTCCTCGAATAAATTATTCGAGATATTTATCCTTTACTTAATTAATCAAGCGACAAAAGTATGAGTCAAGCTAGAAGCATGAGCTATAAGCCACAAGTGTCTCGTGTATTATTAATATTAAATAAGCTGAAAGCGACAATGGAACAGGAATGTGATTTAAATAACTCATACCGAATCAAATATTTATGTACTTTAACCTTTGGTTCTGTATTTAGCTGAAAATTGAAAACAGACTAGTCACATTTTGTATTTGCTAATCTTCTAGATACTTCAGTGATCATAATTTAGTGATAATAAATAGAACTAGAATAAATAATTGGAATGCGTCAGAAGGGGCGAAGAAAGGGATAATTGATAAGAATCGATTTTGGAAATATTAGGAAACATGATGCAGAGAATAAAGACTTTGAATGGGTGCACTCCGGGATCTCATAATTACCTCTATGCCACTAGTTAAAAAAATAATAAATGAATTTAGCAGAATGAATGGATGAATGATGATGAGCTAGTAAAGCGCTATGTGAGACTACGAAGCAGAGTTGGAAGTGTTAGAAGCATTTCATCAAATGATCTCCATGGTCCCCCATACAATTGCTTCCATCTAAACGAAAAATTCAAGGTTTAAGTCTCCAATCCATGTGAACGAAGATACATACTAAAGTATGTCTTTAAACTGTACAGTTGATAAACTTCGAGTATAGTATGTGTAATGAACAATCTGTAAAGAATTGTTTTAAACATATAAAGTGGTTACAATGTATTAAGAATATTTCTGGAACACCTGGAAGGAACAGTACTGTAAACATGATTAAAATAAATGATAATTAAGTAATTGTCTTATGCTACTTATATGAAAAAGAAGCTAGTTTATGATCTGCCCGTGAATTTGTATATCAAATGATATACAAATTTACGGAAGATAATATTTTCAAATGTTTTTAGTACTATAAATACGATTTATATCTAATATCGGCGGAAGTAAATAAATACTATATGTACAGAGTGAAGTTAAATATTTGTTATCAGAAATTTGTTACTCACTCCTATCAATATTGCGTTGCAAGTGTGCAGCCACGCGATGTCTAGCATCGTTGAACTCCAAGTGAAGTCCAAGTCGAAGCAACGTCGGATTCTGTTCCACCAACTGAGTGATCTCCATTTCGATTTTGTTTCCCAACACTTGTGACCTCTGCAAGTTAAACAAACAAAAATGCACGCGCATTAAGCTAAACAAACTCTTTAGACGATATTTCAATATAATTATCATCAATATATTTTACCTGATTGGAACACCGAAATTCTTCTATTGATTTTGTTTTAAGGAGACCTCTAATGAGCCTCACTATCACAGATGGACTTATAAAGTTTGTTTCCACGCTGAGAACATACAGATTTCATATGAAATCATTCTATTCATATTTACCAATAATATCTGTGCATAACAGTATACTAACTTGAGTACTCTGAGTGTAGAATTTTTCTCTAAGGCTTCCGCCAACCTTTGCGCAGTCTTATCGGTGACGCCCACGTTTGTTAAACTTAAAGATTCGAGATGCGTATTCATCTCCAGCCCTTCAAATAGTTGAATAAACTTTTCGTCAGATATATTCTACAGAACAATAAATTGGCATTAAGTAAAATATTCAGTATATAACAACTGTGTATTTAAAAGTATTAACACTTTGAGTGCCGGTCTGGCAGTCTCAAAAATACCATAAAAAGAAAGTTCCGTATCGAATTAAATAAAAATTGAAATATTAAGATTTCCTAGTCAAAATCGTTACACTCGATACATTAACGGGAAAATTCATTTACAAATCTAGACTAATAATTCTGTCTCCCATATCTGTGGAACACGGCACTCAAAGTGTTAAAGGATCGCGCGTACTCACTTTAATGTTATTCCAGTTTAATTCAGTCAACGATGCATCATCTTCTCGAACTTGTTTGATTGTGGCATCGACGTCGGTATCGTTAGGTGGATCCATTGGGTAAGGTTTTGGTTGACTAGCTTTTGTAACACCGTCCCAACCCAAACCAACAGGCTGACCAGAATTTAGTAGGGAGGCATGATACTGGTCCTGATTCATCATGGAATGGAATCCAAGGATAGCTGCGCACAATAAAAATCATACATTCATTGTGATCTATAGTTTTTTCAACTCAAAACACATTTAATTCTGATAATCATTATTTGAATATCTTACCAGCAAGATCGATAATTTCTTCTTGAGTAGCATTGGACAGAGCTTGTTCGTATTCTTCTCCAAGATCAATAGCAATTTGTTCATCTGCTTCTTTCTCTTTCACGGTTTCTTGGGGTGGAGGAATCCACTATAAAAAAGTAGCAGGAACATTATAAATATTGTATATGTTATTAGCCTATTTGCATCACAGCTCTGAATAAGCGACCCTTGTATCCCATGCTGGGTGACAAGGGACAGTCATCATGTACGTATATTATTCCGCGTACAGATGCAAATGGATTAATCATTTTGTCTGAAAGAATACAAACCTTTTTGCCTCTAATTACACCAGGTACGAAGGGCTTTAATTCTGGTATGTCAGGTGTTTCCAAAGCTTGTTTGTTGATGTGCTCGATAAGTTTCTTCCGGTTGAGGGGGCCTGTTGGACTCTTGTCACATTCATAACTACAACGTTGCGACGGTGGCATGAAGCTGTCCTGTGAAAGAGATGCAAAAACTGTTACATAGAAAATAATCTTACGAAAGTACAGATAAAATTATGTGTGACAAATAATTAGTCTTACATCGGGATCCACCTCCTTGGCCAGCATATTGATTTCCTCTGGAGTGAGCTGTGCCAATAGAACGTCCACATCCACATCATCGTACTCGCTCAGGTCCTTGCCGTATAACTTCGCTGCGGTTGTCATGGTGGTAGTTTTGGTCGATGCGGATGTCTGAAAAGTTTCCCACGGTTCTTGGTCAACAACAGAGTATCTCCGTGACATTTTATTGATTATCTTATGAATAGCTCCGATACGAAGACAATCGTTCTCTTTCGACTAATCTACGCCAACTATCTAACACTTTTTTATCTAACAGGAGTACTCTACATACAGTGTACTATTTTCTTTTCCTAAACAACTACAATATTTAATCGGCGACTAATTTCACTCTCCTCGAGTTCAAAGGCCGCGAAGTTCACTGAGCAATTGGGAAAAGAGCAGCGGTGTTTATTTATCGATCGCGGAAGGAAGCCGGGGCACAAGTGTGCAGAATGATAGCGACGAAGATATTTCGTCAAACGGTGGATCACTATGTCGAAGAGTGTACACGGAGGTTCCTGCTCGAACGATCAGCAAATCGACAACTTGTATTTAAATTCGGCAACTGTCCAACGCGGCTGATGCCCTTTGCCCCAGATAATTCCGCATTGATTTTCATTGACAACTCATCTGCCAAATCGACGACCCACGCTAATCCCGAGAAAATTCACGCGTAAACGCAGTATTACGGAGTATCGCAGCTTCCACGAGATTCCCGAATTGTTTTCGGGTGAATTGTTTATGGAGAAAGTGAGTACCGGTATGTTTTCTTCGGCGAGGAATTAGGTGAATCGCTCGTAATCAAATACCTCACCCACTTCTCACGACAGAGACTTCACTGACCAGTTCACCGATTGCGGCTGATTGCGGCAGCGCCCTTTGACGCTTATACCATATTCGAACAAATTTCGCTTGTTTTCGGTGAGCTGGCTCTGTTATTGTTTAAATAAATGTTCCAGCAGAAGCGCGGTACAAGGAGTTTATAATGTAAGAAACAATCTGTATTTAATTGTAATTTAAAGGGTCAAACTTACAATGAGATTTTTGTTAAGCTGTCGTGTATCTCGTTTGACATCAACCTTGCAAGGTGTTTGCGCGAATGAACTATATAGTATAGCTAGCTCATGGAGAAAGTTTCTGCGCGTCCGGCGTCGCGCAAGTATTGACTTTGTGGTACAAACATGGCGGGCTTTTCAAAACACTGCCATATACGTCAATAAATTCACCATTGAATACGGAAAAAACATAGGTTGGTTACTAATACGGGGAGAATTAGAGACAAACCCATCTTCGACAATCAATTTATAAATTGTACTGACAGATTAGGATACTGAAAGCCAAAATTAAAGATTGCGTTTCTATGAAAAGTATGAAACAGCAAAACAGTGCGGTCGATGTACATTTGAATAAATACTGTCTTTAGAATAAATTATATACTGTAATATAGATTATAAAAATTGCTTGGTATGTTCAGAAAAGCGTATCATTCTTAAAGATGAAAAAGAGAATCGTCTACACTTCCGGTTTGGTACTTGGAAAAGTAGCTAATAGAGTTCCTGTTCTAGTAATCGGTCATTTAAGGCCAGCAGTCAGCCATCTTGACACATTGCCCACCGGCGGTAATTTCGTAACTTTTAAAAGTTTATGGCTAAAGACTTTTTAATGGCTCCTTCAACGGTGAGTATTAAACATTGTTATCATTAGTAGGCTATTATTCAAATGATTGAAAATGTTTGGGAATGAGACTACACGTTCGGTGTTGAAAGATCTATTAAAAAATCCTCAACGATGAGCCTCATGGACATTCAAAAATTATGAAATAATCGCCGGCAGGTGATGTGTTAAGACGCTCCTGTAAGCGAAGATCACGATTTATGGAGAGTAAAGGAAAGGGTTTGCCGAGCTAATTAACTCGATAAATCAATCTGGCCAAGGTCACGGTGCAAGACCGAAAGAGGTGGGTGGATCATGGGATGCTGCTGGTGGGAGTGGTTCGCGCAGGTCTGATGATCCTCATTGCCGGAAAAGACAGAGGAGAGGATCTCTGTCGTGTTCCCCGGCCTCTGCAGTTTTGATTAGAGAGTGTCTATCGGTTGTTGTAGCGCTCGTAGCGGCGACAGGCACAAAAATAGCTGAGGCCTCCTCGCAGGCTGGCAAACTCCCAACGGTCTATACTTGGACATCCCCGCGCCATGATTATTTATAGTGAGCGCGAGCGCGGCCACTGGCCTTCTCGTGAACTAACTAGCCTGCCACCAAAGACGATCCGTCGCCCGTGACCTAGGCCCGCATTAATAACGATTACACCCTCTGCGAACACCGGCTGCTTTAATCTCTCGACGCTCCAACAAATGCGGCCTTTTTGTGTTTTGTCTTCTGCGGACGACCCGGGAATGCTTCAAGGCGAATACAAAGGAACGTCTGACACGTTCAAACGCAAGGACGATCGTGCGTTTGATCGAAGAATATTCGAATAAAGGATAATGCTCGCGAGATGTCACTTCGGGTGAAAATACAGTGGCGAACCGGAAGCGGCGCCATTTTGGAGTACGTTCAAATACTTTCTCTATTCATCAATTTTGAAAGATATATGCTTCGTTTTGTACATGGGGACGAATATTATACTGGCGACGATGCTAAAAATTGCACAGAATATTTTACAGTAAGAATATTTCAGTAGAACCCCGTAAAACGCGGTCAAAAATTTTTTAAGAGAGACTATAGTCTCTCTTGTATACATGTATCTTTTGTGGTAGTAAGTGTACAGGCTTTTTATACAATTCTTTATATGTTTATTGTACATTTATCATTATATAGAAATTTGCTGATATAAAATATATATATGTATGCTGTCTTTTTAAACAATTTTCAGCGGATTTGCAACATAAAAATTGTCTGCATTAATTGCAAGATACGGTACACGCTCATTTCCCATTTTAATAGTCTTACTCGATTGCAAAACCAATCTACTATTAATAGAATACGGTTTTTTTAGATTCTCTACATGTCTTTACTGTTTTGCATTCGACCAATCTCTATAAACATAAAATCCACTCGTTAACTATCCCAATACTTTCTAGCAGTGCAATCAACATCCAAAGCAAACACGCTTCCTTTTATGCCTGAAAAGAATCAGGATCTTTACGTAATGCCCAAAGATGATGGCGTCAATAAAACCACGATGCCCCTACATTTCCTACATTATGCAACAGAAATCTTCCCAGCGAAGATGCTTCTTGCGCATTGTTCATTATTCCCGAGCAACAATTAGTCGGCGATATAAAGAGCAAGATCGATTAGAGATACAAGGTTTAAACACGGTATCAACGATGTCTAGAATGAAACTTTCAATGCTCCAAATAACCCCGCAGCCTGCTCGCGAGAAATCTGCCTGTTAATTAGTTTGTACGTCTCCTCGGCAGGTTTATTTCTGCGCGGCTGAATGAAAACGACTTACTTTCACGGCCACGGAAAAAAGGGGCGAGTCTCGTTTTCCGTCTAGATGGATCCGTTCTGGCAATAATCTCGCGTTAACAAACTCTCTTGGGAAAGTTTGCGCGTCCTGCTTCGGATTTCAACGCGACGGTTGTCACTAGACTGTGGATTTTATGCGATATTTTATTTTAAAACGAGTAGGCGAAATACGAAATAGAAGAAACATCGGGTGAATTGATAATTTTTATGTAACTTCCCCTTTCTTGAAATTGTTGCAGACTAATTTTGCATAAAGATCAGCGCCATTTTTGCAATTTTGCAAATTTTAATAAAAGAAGAATGTCATGCTGCGCGTTTTTGCATAAACTAACGATTCCATTTTGATTTTTTTGTTTCAGATCATTTTTGTGCATTGTACGCTACACGGCGCATTTACAGGGTGCCATTTTCAAGCCGCCATTGCACCATTGCTATTAACAATTAATAAAAAATATTTTTGTTTACATTATAACATTAGTAAATGACACCACAAATTTTAAATCAATCTACGAGTTACATTTTTCAAAAAGATTCTTGAAAAACAGGCCGCTTAAACAAGGTTTCCCCCTTAACAGTCAGTTTTTACAGAATTTTCGAAAAGTGCGATCCGAGTAAATGTGAGCCTCGAAGCTAATTAATGCGAGAGTCGATGGATTCTTCGTTAATGTCTTGTTGGAAGGATCAATTCATTTAGGCTGGTCACATTTCGAAACTTCTGCCCTGTGTTTGGCAGCAGCTACTTTTCCCACGAGTGCAATGCCTCGAAATTAGACCGGCTTAAGTATCGGTAATTAAATCTTCGAAGGAAAAGCACGTCAATCAACGCGATCTATCCTGCGTTAGAGGCGCGCTAATGGGCCGTGTGCGCAATTAGGGGCGCGTATTTCCTGCAAAACGCTTCTAAGGGTCATACAAAGCTGACGTCTCTGTCAGACGAGCCGGAATTCGCATGCAATTGGAAGAAAAGTAACCCGAGTAGATCCGAGAAGTATTTGAGCATAAAGTTTCAGACGGCAGAGTAGATTCGTTAACGAGAAAATTTTTTTAGCGACCTCAGTTAATTCGTACGTTCATGACACCAAAACGTTTTTCAACAATAAACCTACCGAGCCTTACAAGTGACTGACACATGTTGTCTTATAAAAATGACGAGATTGTTATTTATTTGGATTTTGCGCGGTTTGTATTGTAATACATGTCCTCAGGGCCCATAACTGTTGTAACCAAAAAGAAAAAAAGTCATGGAATAACAAGTATTTCATCGACTGAGATCGTGTTGGTTACAAATAAGGATTATCAGTAACCGAAAATTTGTTCTCTTGTTGATAAATGATATCGTTGAGAGAAATTCATTTCAATCACTAAAAACAGTTATGAATGAGAGAAATTTATTTCGATCGCTAATAAACACGCGATCCAGCTTGATAATAAAAGGTGTCCATGAGAGAAATTTAGGTCGATCGCTAATAACAGTTGTCGATGGCAGAAGCTCATTTCCATCGCTCATAACAGTTATGGATGAAGGAAATTTGTAATAGGTATTATTAATTAGTACAACTTTCAAATGGTAGACAACCAATTATTTAATCAATTTTTTATTCATAAAATTAATTGCTACAATCAAAATTTAATGTGACAAACATGAGTTTTTCTAAATTTTCTCCTGACAAATTACACCGCAAATCATCTAACGTTAATTTTAGAGCAGAAAAGGTTCGTTCAACACTAACCTGAGTTGTGGACACAGGGTGAATTATGCACGCTAGTTTTGATAAATACGGGAGTCTATATTACTGAATTTCCCAGTTGAAAAAATTAAAAACATTTTTCGTCTTGGTGTACGAAACCTTCTCAATGAATTTCTTGGTGTACGAAACCTTCTCAATGAAAACCTTCTGAAATGAATTTTCATATCAATAATTATTATGAACAAGTGAAAAGAAATTCGATCATC
Organism: Halictus quadricinctus; assembly: GCA_028454245.1. NCBI lineage: Eukaryota > Metazoa > Arthropoda > Insecta > Hymenoptera > Halictidae > Halictus > Halictus quadricinctus. The sequence continues at coordinate 4,064,774 of CM052114.1, read as the reverse complement.
GATAACTGTTATGAGCGATCAAAATGAATTTCTTTTATCGATAACTGCTTCGAGCAATCTAAACAGTTTTTCTTCATCGATAACAGTTATCGAATTTGTTTCTTTATGCTTTGTGTAGATTATCTTGAATCTCAATAATAATCAACTTTTTATTAATGATTTTTTATCGTAGAAAATTTTAGAATAACTTATTTTTGGTCCCTGCATGTTCATATCTTTACAGTTTCAGTGATTGTAAAATAAAAAATCTGGAACTCGCATTTTGACCGACGGTGGTAGGTTTAGTGTTAAAGACAAGACGAACAAAGTTCTTAAAAAGTGTAGTAATGCAGCGATACGCGTTCTAATTCGATCATTGTCTCTTTAGCCGCGAATATCGCGTGCGAGCAGCTCGGGGACTCGTTTTACTCCGTTCTGGGAGAAAGACACCGGAGGATTCAGGTTTCTAATTTCCAGACGTTGAAACTCGAGCAGAACCTAGTTGCAATCAATACGGGAAGAAAAAGCACGACGATGGGGCATTGCAACGTGAAACATGCAAACGGATCTCTGTGCGCACAAAGTAACGGAATGACATTATGCGAAATCGTTATTGTTAACGGCACCGTTGCTCAGGCCGCAGTTCTAGTTGTGAAACGACTGTAACCGAAGGCTGTTCGAGGTGTCGGGAGAGGATGATGTCTGGTGATGATTCCACGATATGTCGCAATTATATGGCAGATTGTGGAAGATCCGCTGCGCGAAGTGTCACGTGCAGATGCCTTTCTATTTTCGTTCGAAACGGGGAAAATGCATGGTTGAGTTTCGTTTATGTCCGGTGTAACGACCGCGTGGACGGAAATATGAAAGAAGTATACGAGCACTAGAATTTGTTGCTAAATTTTGCAGATGGTTCTGAGCACCTTCTTGTTTTCCATGAAATAGGAACAGTGCGCTTAGAATTTGAATACGAGAATTAATATTGAAGTAGAGCAAAATAGTTGGAATATTTAAAGAATTTCAAGAAATTTATTTATTACCAATCAATTGTATTGTCTAGAAATGAAGACTACATTACGTCGTAATCGAAACCAGCGTCATTAGCACAGTGTAATTTTAGTTGCAACACATCACCGAGTTTGTTCTTCATCCGACGGAATTTTCATGCAGTCCTACTTGCACATTAAATTGTTGGTTGAACAACATTTCAATTAGCGCATTTTATACAATTCCTTATCGAAACACGCAACATGTTAACGAAATGTATTAATATTATAACAGATTTCTTCTCTAATTACTCTCCTGCATAGTTTAACCGCTAAAAAGATGATAAAACCGAGCACGTTTTAAAATTATAATTAACCTTTATTCAATTGTAACTGCTGGAGGACGATGATATCGTAATGTTCAAACAGTGTTCGCATAAAACGCTGTTACAAAACAGGAATTCGCACAGATGTATATCTACCCACTTTATGATGTAGTATAATAGCTTACGCTGGAGTATAGGTGCCATTTTTTCATTTTTCTAAGACCATAAAACTTTGATGAATTCACCATACTTCAGATTGTTAATCGAAATGAATACAATGGAAGTCTACAAAACTACTTTGTAAATATTAAAAGTACCTTATGTGTAGACAATGGATTTTCTTAGCAAAATATGGAAACGTTATTTTCGAACGAGTAGAATTATTTATATTTTTTATCTCGATCCATTTCCATGCAAATGATGCGAAAAGATTTCTTATGAAGACTTGCCCTCTACTGTTCCTACTGATGTTTCTTTCTTTCTCTTTCAGAAAATGAATTTTTCCACAAGTTGTCCAGCCTTGATACGAATCAACTTGCAAATGTTATACCGCGTGGGTGACAGATGATCGCATCGGACGATCTCTCCCAAGGATACCACTGACCCCCAATAAGACGCGCAAATACCAAACGAGAATGATCGGGCGACCGAACGTCGAGTTAGAAATCCGCTCTTACCTCATCCATGTTTATCTAAAAGTGCAAGAATTGCTGCACCTTCTCTAGCTTTGGAATCCTCGAGAGTTCAGCTATCGTAACTACCTGTCTGACCATAGATGGTCTTTGCCGCAGAGATACCTTGCCTCCTGCTTATCGAGACTTCTCTCGATAAATTCAACTAATTAACTGTCCCATTCGAGACACGCGTCCCGAGCGATTTGCATAATCAGAATGTTTCGTCACAGTGGCGGAACGGGTTGTATTTTGTATGTACACATTTTCACGGTTCAATCGTTCTATAGACTCCTGTCCATTGACAACTAAATATTTACACACGTTTTCGTGGAACATCTCCATTTTACCACGTTTTTATTAACTCGCTTTCTTGTCTGTCTATGTGTCTGTTCGGTACAAATTTTGCAATTCATTTTAAACTAACTTCCCGATGAGATGGACACTTGAAACTTTAAACGTAGCTCAGAACTCGATGACAACGCACAAGACTAAAAAGCAGAAAATAATTATTTAAATAAAACAAGTTTAATATACCTCGCTTACTAGACGGACTGAGAAGTATAAAATAATTTTTACCAGCCCCATACAGATAGTCCTGAAAATTTGTGATTGTTAATTTTGAATAGCTATGTAAATACTTAGAATAGAAAATACTTAAATACAAGTATTTTCATAGCTATTTAAAATTAACAATCACAACTTTTCAGGACTATCTGTATGGGGCTAGGAAAAATGATTTTATACTTTTTAGTCCGTCTTAGAAACATGGTATATTAACAATTTTGTTTTATTTAAATTTGTTTTATTTATTTAGTAAAAGTTACCCCCTCCCTCTGCCAGTACCGGGCCGCGGCGGAAGAGTGGGGGAACGAGACTTGATCTGGCGACACTGTCCTCAAGTCTGTGACATAGATCGTGTAGGGCTACTATTTTCTTATGACCGTAGAAAAGAACAGCGCGTGTAAACACGGACATAGGCAGTTCCAGCTTTCCGGCCCCTCGCGAGGAGATAGGCGAACTGACTAAGATCGTGTAGCTCCGTTCGGCTAAGATCGAGGCTTTACTGTACTAATTTTAAGATGTGTACCACCAATTTCTGAAATTGCTGATGAAACGAAATTTTAATGTGAACCTTTTAAAAGAATTTTTGCAAATCGTTTAACACAATAAATTTCCATATTTTCACGTTTTGATTCGATGGTGTAAACCTACTTTTGAAATTATGCGCCCAGGCGCAATCTAAAAATGCACACGCGCCAGATATACGTTTCAAACCGCTTTCATCGGGCGCAGAATAGTATGTTTATGCAATGCGACCGCAACCATAATCACGCCGCAACCGCAAATTTTATCGATGAATGCAGACGAACCAGTATTCGCTTCAGGTGAGTCCACCTGTGGCTATGAATCCATTGCATTCGAAACGGAAAGTAAGGAACGATACTAAACAATGGAAATAGTTGATACTCTCGTCAACAATTATATAGTTTGTATAATTTCACTCCAGTTCTATTATAAATCCTCGTTCGAAGTTTTACAACAAAAACTATTGGAGAAATAATCAAATCAGAGTAGTGAAAAATTTTACAACAAAATTTCGCTATTCTGATTTGATTATTTCTCCAATATTTTTAGCAACATTTCTGCAACAATCCTAGCGAAAAACAATTATTCGATATAATAAAAGATATTAAATGTACGATTTTAGAATGCTGCTTCACTTGTTTTGTCGCAAATGCATATATAATCTGGTTATTGTTATGCTAAAAACAATAACAGCTGTTGTTCAATGAAACAAGGACTACCATTACATGTCTGCGAATAACTCATCCTGCAACAGGTACCGTTGTAAATAACCGTGGTCATGCCACGGCGATTTTTACAACCGTTATTTCGCAAATGAAGCCACCAGTCGAATTGCTTCGCGAGATTCCATACATCGCGGTTAATTATCAAGAATTTTCCGTAATCGTCGTGCTCTTCGTATACACGATCCTACTCTAATTAACTCGAAGAAGGGAATTAATTGTCTCATTATTGTTATATATATATGTTTATTATATATATATATTCGCCGTGTTAGCGCGAAGCATAATTAACAATTAAACTGTACTATTAAGAACATTTTCAACGCGGGAGATCAAGGCGAGAACACGTGAAAGTATCGTTTTTAATATCCGCTCTTATTCTTTTTAGGTACTCGTTTGAGACATAGTGACACGCGAACGCGAGTGAGATTACGCGCAATTTGCGCAGACTTGCAAATCCTGTTCGGTTATATATACATTTAACGGAAACGTATTTGCATATCTTTGGTCAAAACTGCATTCCAAATTTATGGTTTCGTATTTTTATCGTGCAAGGTTTAGGGAAAAACATTGGTTAATTATCGGGATTTATGAGGTCTGGGGTACTTGCGGGAAAGTGTTCAATGTTACACAACCTGTACCTTCGAATAGATGTTTAGTATACTTGATTTATATTTAGCAATCGTATTTAGCAATTTGTTGAAATTATTGTTCTCTTTTTGCTAGCTTTAATAGTAGATCATTTTCTATATAGAAGATGTAATAACTTTGTGTTAATTTTTCTCAGAATCTAATGCAGATGTTAATTTTTAATTTTTTGTGCTTCCAGTACGATGTTAGAGGTGCATTTTGGCCGCAGGAAATTTTGCAATATCGAATACAAACAATTCTACAACAATGTATAACGATGCGAAGTGGAGTGGACATTTTTGATGGTGCATGGAAAATAGGGCAACTTCACGATTTTTTTTCTCAGAATCCACTGGAGATATTAATTTGAAACTTTTTGTGCTTCCAGTACGATGTTAGAGGTGCATTTTCGCCGCAGGAAATTTTGCAATATCGAATACAAACAATTCTACAACAATGTATAACGATGCGAAGTGGAGTGGACATTTTTGATGGTGCATGGAAAACAGGGCAACTTCACGATTTTTTTTCTCAGGATCTACTGCAGATATTAATTTGAAACTTTTTGTGCTTCCAGTACGATGATAGAGGTGCATTCTGGCCGCAGGAAATTTTGCAATATCGAACACAACCAATTCTACAACAATGTATAACGATGCGAAGTGGAGTGGACATTTTTGATGGTGCATGGAAAATAGGGCAACTTCACGATTTTTTTTCTCAGAATCCACTGGAGATATTAATTTGAAACTTTTTGTGCTTCCAGTACGATGTTAGAGGTACATTCTGGCCGAAGGAAATTTTGCAATATCGAATAAAAACAATTCTACAACAATGTATAACGATGCGAAGTGGAGTGGAAATTTTTGATGGTGCATGGAAAATAGGGCAACTTCACGATTTTTTTTCTCAGGAACTACTGCAGATATTAATTTGAAACTTTTTGTGCTTCCAGTACGATGTTAGAGGTGCATTTTGGCCGCAGGAAATATTGCAATATCGAATACAAACAATTCTACAACAATGTATAACGATGCGAAGTGGAGTGGACATTTTTGATGGTGCATGGAAAATAGGGCAACTTCACGATTTTTTTTCTCAGAATCCACTGGAGATATTAATTTGAAACTTTTTGTGCTTCCAGTACGATGTTAGAGGTGCATTTTGGCCGCAGGAAATATTGCAATATCGAATACAAACAATTCTACAACAATGTATAACGATGCG
>CM052114.1:4033540-4049224 GCA_028454245.1 Halictus quadricinctus | reverse complement strand
TATATGTCGCCAGGGCCTGGATGATAAACGTCGCGGAATTATCCCCAGTACCGCGGGGTATACCCCGAGGGGACTTGAAAGCTGAGGAGTGTAAACAAAACACAGCTCGGGCATTTCTCCTGGATGATATATGTCGCTGGCAAGACCCGTGTTGTTGACATATATCGAGAATTCACTGTGGGCAGCTGTCAATTTATGCGAAATAAAAATGTTCCAAATTGATTCAACGAGTAACAAGAATGCAGTTCTCGTTTTGACAATTTTAATACGGAGACAACGATGGTGGTTCTATATCGTTCGAATCTGTTCGAATAAAATTCGCAATACGATCGGGGTAATGGATCCAGGGAGCAGATCCGAGGAGAGGAAAGATTACGAATTCTTCGGGCGTAAATCAAGCTACAGAAGCGTCAGTGTCCGGTGCGTTTTTGTCACGAGGAAGAGAAAACCTTCAAAGGAGAACGTAAATCTTATCTGCGAGATGCAAGTACCCGCTAAGCTCGTTTGACCGTTTTACGAGCGCGCGCGCGCGTGACCTCGCCGAAAAAGGATCTTTATTCCCTGATGAAATCACGGGGAAATGCAACGCGGATTCGCAAATCTAACAAAGAGCACGGCGAACGCAAAATCTTCAATTTATTCGAATGCGATTCTACTGTCGATTAGAGTATAAAAAAACAGCCAATTTCATCGATCATCCCCCAAAGTTATGCTGCGAACGATCATTCGTAACGAGACGTCGTACTGTCGTCCAGACCGAGGACCACAACATTTTATAAATCTTATTTTTTACCGAAAAAATTACCTTATCTCTTATTGATATCCTGGAGAATCTATTTAATATTACGTGGCCATTTTTGTTTCAAATGAATAGTATTTGTCTATATTGAGAATATATCTTGTGTACTAAAATTTAATATTTATAATCTATTGAAATAACAATGCTTAGTAAACTAAAGAAAATCTCCAAAGTTTTTTATGGTAAATTTTTATTTGTTTTCATTTTTCCGTGGTTTTCTTTGGTAAAGGACATCTTTTGAGTTCCATATAGTTCCGCATTGTGTCAGAGTGCATTATTTTCAGTACACTCTTTTTACAAGAAATACACCTGCGAAGACAGATTTAAAATATCACCATTTGTTTCAATAATATACTAAATATCATTCATTATTCACATGTTATCGCAATTGTTCGGGCATTTCCGGTACTCTGACAAGAAAATGTTTCCAACAAAAATGAATCAGTAAGTTGAATCAGTACTCTTCTATAAAGTTCAATATAAAAAATTAAAAAGAATTTGTTCTTAAATAAAAAATTAATGTCACCTTGATTTTTTAATCGTCGCTATATATTTTTTACTCAATAATGTTATAGTTGACGCCAAGACGAATCCAATGACCTCCTTTGCTATGGCTTCAACAGTTTGACCGCCAAACTAGAAACCTCAAAAATTCCACAAAATCAAAATAAGTTTTTCAATGAAATAAAAATTGAAAGAAATTAAATGTGTGATATTGAGTAGTCCTCCAACTTTCTTGAATTTCACAGATCCTAATCAAATTTAATGGAATGAATATATTAACGTAAAAATTCATTTCAAAACCTAGACAAATAATTCCGTCACCCACATATGGTTGGTCAAAGTGTTAAGTCTCGAAACAATGCTAAAATCTTTGCGAACGCCCTACCAACTCGATCGCAAAAAAGGTTCGATTTTTCCCAACCGATTTCAGAAATCGTCCCTTACAGTTCCGAACAAAAATTGCACGATTGGTAAATTGTACGATCGGTCGAGTACAGAATCGACCGGTTTCAGAAAGATCGTACACGGTCGCACACGGGTTCATAAAATCGGTAGGAAGGATCGGCGGGTGAAGCAAGGACGGGCAACGAAGCGATATCTATTTCGAGAATCGGCCGCAGATCGGCCTCGGCGCGTCGCGACGCGTCTCGTCGCGAGAGGAGAGAGTCCGCTAATTGAGACGCCAGAGGCATCGACCAGAAACCAAAACGGAAGCGCCGCGCCGCACCCGCTGCGTTCTCTCGTCACGAATCTTCCCGACGAAATTGCCCCTGGACTGTCTTCTGTGCCGCACGGTGCGGCGTAAATCCACGCGATCACGGTTCTCGATCAACGAGGCGAGTCCGCCGAATTTCCCGCAGACGACGACGCCGAGGCACCGTGCTACTTCGTGTTTCGTTGGCTCCCGATTATCGTATAGGCTGCCAGGAACTGTTCCTTATGTTTATCAGCTGCTACGATTAATAATATTCGTCTCCCGAAACCCCAACTCGCTCTAGACGTCGCCTAATTCACGATTTCTTTTTTTCACCGATTTGAAAGAGTGGGGGAAAGTAGCCGAATTTGGACCGGCTCCCGAGTTTGACCATCGTTATAAATACTTATCACAACTACTTTTTTAGAACATGTAAATATGTTTATAATATATGAATAACATATTAATATATTTTATATTTTATATTTTTATGTATTCATATATGCACTACCGCTCAAAAGTATCCGGACACTCTATATATTAATATATAAATAATATATTAATATATTTTATATTTTATATTTTATATTCTATATATGTATACTAATATATTTTATATTTTATATTTTAAATTCTATATTTGAAATTTTATATTTTAAATTTTATATTTTATATTTTATATTTTATATTTAATATTTTAAATTTTATATTTCAAATTTTATATTTTAAATTTTATATTTTATATTTTATATTTCATATTTTATATTTTAAATTTTATATATACACTACCGCTCAAAAGTATCCGGAGACGCAGCGGTGGATACGTCGATGAATCTCGTATTTAATTTTAGTGTAGTATTGGTAATTTCCACATAAGTAATTTTTAATTCAAAACTAATTAGATATTTCATAAGAAACCAATAAAAATCGATTTAAGTCACTATTATAGGCACTGCAATAACTTTTATGCAATGCTAATACATATTTCGCAAGTGTCCGAATACTTTTGAGCGGTAGTGTATATGTATAGATACATTTTATAGTACCTAATAGTTTAGAACAAAATTTCTCAACCAATATATCGAAAAGTATACATGGTCCAATTTGGGATAATTCTGGTCGAAATTAGCAAAATCCGGTTTCATTCAGTTCTTTTACATTCAAATGTCGACCATGTACGTGAACATTGTTCTGAATTTTTTCTGCTCGAAAATGTGAACAGAGTCGCCAGATCAGGGGAATTGACTCGAATTAAGGGGAAAGAGTTACCGCTCTCCCTCCCTCTCTCTCTCTCCTTTTCTACCAGTACCGGATTAGTCACGTGACACATGCAGACGAAACGCGTCACGTGACCGGACCGAGACGGCAATGTGGGGGTATAGCGTCGTAGAAGGGGAATGGTACAGTTGACAGACAAGTCTTAATCCCCCTACAGCAGGGTGTTCTAACATGTGGCTCGTGAGTCACAAGCGGCTCCTTCCCCTCTTAGGTACTTCCCCCACTCTTAGACTCCATCGTTACGTACTAGTGCGTACAACTTCGTCCTTGTACCCGTACCACTACTACCGCCTCCCTAACTCTACGGCTGTATGTAACAGAGTCGCCAGATCAAGACTTGTTCCCCCACTCTAATTTCCCCTTCCACCGCGCTACTCCACCGCGGCCCGGTCACATGACGTTTGGCCTATGCCGTGCATGCTCCGTTAGAGACAGGTAGAGAGAGGGTACCCTTTTCACCTCAATTAGTACTCCCTCCCCTCATCTGACGACACTGGTACGTAGCAGTCGCCAGATCAAGACTTTTCCCCCACTCTAATTTCCCCTTCCACCGTGCTATACCACCGCGGCCCAGTCACATGAGGCGCCTTTCGTCTCTGTCTCTTTCTACTCCGTTACTAGTAGAGAGAGGGTACCCTTTTCCCCTCAATTAGTACTCCCTCCCCTCATCTGACGACACTGGTACGTAGCAGTCGCCAGATCAAGACTTGTCCCCCCACTCTAATTTCCCCTTCCACTGCGGTACTCCGTCACGGCTTAGTCACATGACGCGCGTTTCGCCTCTGTCTCTTTCTACTGCGTTACTGGCAGAGAGAGGGTACCATTTTCCCCTCGATTCGTGCTCCCTCCCCTCATCTGGCGACTATAGTGTCACTAGATCAAGACTGGTTCCCCCACTCCAATTTCCCCTTCCACCGCTCTATTCCTCCACGACTTGGTCACATGATGGACTTTTTCCCCTCGATTCCTGCTCCCTCCCCTCATCTGGCGGCACTGGTACGTAGTAGTGGGAAGCGGTTTGACCAATGGTGGGGCCCTTGCGGTTCTCGGAGGGGAACAAGTTAGAACTCTCCGCCCTACAGTAAAGTACAGTAATGCTTCGATGTGCGACATGTGAAAGAGACGCCTACGATGTCTGTAAAAAACTGCGTAGGGTTGTCGCTCATCAGCATCCCAAAAACTCGAATGTCGATGGCTCCAACTATATAAATACCCGTTTCGAAGAAGATTTGTTTTCCGACGGTAACAGAACGTCGAATGCGTGGGCGTGATTCTAGTTGGGAGCACAGTATACGGTTCACGTTATAGCAGTTCGTTTAGGGTGAAAATGATGAAAAAGAAGGACAGACAGACGGAGATGTCGCCCCGTGCAACTAGGGGAATTCCTATTCCGGCTGCAACAGGTCTAAATAGTAGTGGCGGCCGCGTAACTTCGTTGGCGAGTATAAATAAATCTGCCAGCTAGTAATGACGTCGGATTACGGCGGTGCAGACGCTGCTATCGACGTCAGACCAGCGACGCACGATTATGTTCGGATGGATCTATAAACCCGGCCCGAAATATCTTTCGAACCGTTCGTTCGTTCGTTCGAACCGAAAACGAAACGGCGCGGGACACCTAGCGAACACGATCGACTCTAACGTCGCATCTCCGTCGGCAACTTTTGATACCTGAACCTGAAGACTTGCCTAACGCACCTTCTATAATTAGACAATACAATATACTATAAATACATTACAGTTTTACAACTCATAACCAATAGCAAAACATTCTCTGGTTTTCTTTATCGGCTTGTTATTACCACATTTTTATCACATTTTAAACATCCTGTAATTTAGTATTAATTAGTGCCCGACTTTCAGGTAGAAGTGTCCAACCTTTCTTTTATTAAATTAGTAATTTTACAAATGGCTGTACGGTTATTATATGGTTATTATAAAGGCTGTCTCAGCTAAAGGAGGCAACCTAGATACAGTGATTTCTCTATATATGTCGCACAGGGTTGGATGATAAACGTCGCGGAATTATCGAGTATACCTCGTGAGGGCCCCTGATCTTCAGGTGACCTTGAGTACTAAACATGTGATAAAATTGTGGGATGAAATAATGGAAATATTTAGGTGGACTTCTTTATCTAAGACACCCTGTATATTACAAATATATAATACATTATATTATTATTATATATTAAAACAATAGACTCCTCTCTCAAATTATCTTAATAATATAATTAGCCTCCTCTCAATTCCCGTAAAAAAATCGTATTTTTTTAAATGTTTTGTAATATTAAATTGTATTGCCAATCAGCTGTACCAGGGTTGTTTAAACAAATCGGTTTCTTCAAATTCCTCAATTTGATTCTCTCTTTAAGAACAAATTTTCGAGACTGGCAATTTAAAAAGAATATTTTTTGCCACACCGTCCGAAGGTTTATAAAAACATACGGACCGCCTGTGATACTGTAAATATGCGACATTCATAGCAAACGCGTTCAGAAAGCCTCTCGGGCGTTGCACTATTTACAGAGAAAGTCGTGATCTTTAATTCATTTTTTGGTGAAAACCTCGGTTGCGCATCATCGGACAGCATTTTTCAGAAAGTGAAGATTGCAGGAATGTTTTTAATTGCACTATAACTTTCTCTGAAAACTCGCGTTCCCCCGTTCTCAGATACGTTTCGCTATCGCACGACGTGTATTTGTGGAAAGTGATTCGATATTCGATCACCACACGCGATCCAAATTGGCTCACCTCGATCGTCGAAGTAAATCGTAAACGACGGTTACGATAACGGAGCGGAAATGAACGCGGCGGATCGAGCAAATGGGGTAGTCTGCGTGCTGAGATCATGAATGAAACGCGCCGCTCGACAAGCCAAGTAACTGTCCTTGTATGTGTGTGTGCACGCGCGCGCGCGCGTGTACATAGTAGGATCGATGTAACGTGTAACCTGTGTGTTCCGAAAAGGAAGCAAGGCCAAAATGTGACAGCTTGCGACGTCTCTCGACAAGTCAGAAATCGGTGAAAATTTGCTCGATCCTGGAAAAACATAATCTTGAAAGTGTCGCAGATACTCATAGTGATCTCAATTTCAACTTTCAATTCTCTTCATTACCTTCTCGAGTCACTGAAAATGACGGATTCATCGGTGAAAATCTCTAATTATTATTACACGATACTACAAAAACGTTTCTAGGATCACGGTATCGCCGGTTCGGATAGCAGAGGTTCTATTCAATCGTGGATTACACGGATGAACACAGTCCGAACCGCATCGTGCTTAGGCTCGTTTTAATCGTGAAAGTGTCAGGAATATGTTACCGAACGTCTCGTACAAAAATAATTAAGCAGAAAAAGTTTATGTCAATTTTTACCCAATCCGTCCAGCCTCGTGCAATTAAAATCTGAAGAAATACAGGCTTAAATTGATTTTGTAAACGTCGCACGCTTAATTTTCGATGCTCGCTTACTGCTAAATATAATGGCGGCCATTTGTGAGACAGAGTTGATAAAACATGTGGCTTTAATGGTTGCTGAGTGCACTGATTTTTGACTGAACAGAGGTCTGAGCCTGCTTTTCATCGAAAACATTCGTCCGGCCGGTGTTTCTTCCGCTTGCGAAGCTACAATGTGGGCTAAATGTCGGTTTACTCTCGGAAGTTCCGGCGAATTCAAATATTGACGTTGGCCGCGACAGCCTGGAATTTTCTAACCGCGTTCGTTCCCGTTCCATCGCTTTTGCTAATGATCAGAGCCGAAACATTTTTAGAATACACGGGTTTACAGCTGCGAGGAGTCACGCGTTCCTAGTGTGTACACGCGCAGACACTGCGGAAGAAACGAATAAAAATTTGTTTGCCAGGGAAACGTATACGACAGCGCCGTAATTCACTGCCCAAACGATCCCGCGAAACAAACCAAAAATGTGCAAGAAGACACTATAGTTCTCGGGAAAATTCAATTTCAAAATTCTACGAACCACGTCCCCCATCTAACCTTTTCAACAAATACTGTACAACAGAATTTAACTAATTTAATAGAAGAAAGGTTGGACACTTCTACCTGAAAGTCGGACACTAATTACAGTCTTTTCCCGATATATGTCGCAAGTACCTCGCTCATAAAAGTCGCAGAACTATCCCCTCTACCGCGGGGTATAACGCCGAGGAGTGTAAACAACGGGTACGACGTTCAGCGTCGTGGAACAAAGAATAGCATCTCCTGGACGATATATGTCGCCGACAAGACCCGTGTTGTTGACAAGTATCGAGAAAACGCTGTAACTTTAAATTACAGGGTGTTTAAAATCTGATAAAAATGGGGTAACAAATAATCGATAAAGAAAATCATCGAATTGTTTGCTATTGATTGTGAGCTGTAAAACTGAGTTTAATTATCAAGTTAATGGCAAGAGAATGGAAAAGAATTGTTGGGAAATTAATTAGGCCTTCTTGAAGGAAGAACGATTATGCCTCGCCTCTGTGAAATCGTTTTAAATTTATTTAGTCATTGCAGAGCATTTCGATAAAGCGAAATTGATAAGAAACTACCGAAGCAAAATGAAACGAAGGAGTAGAACGGCCATTTTTAACTCGTTCATTCGCGGGCTTAGCAGCCCGTCGGTACAATCGTTCTTTTGGCCGACCGCTGTCACCGGATTGTTCTTTTATCAACCGTTAACGAGTTCTATATTGTTCTTTTGCCGGATGCCAGCGCGAGTTCGAAATTGTTCTTTTATTGAGTGCTAGGAAGATCTTTCAGCGGGAACCAACTTGGCTCTAACTCGATTCCGATCGCAACTTTTCATAGCTCGACTCGAGTGTGTAGGTAGAGCCAATAGTAATTTTCTTACGAGTGTTTCAATTTAACATTGCCTTCCGGTAGTTCGTTTAACAACTGTAGTTTGCATACATTTCCGGCTTCGGACACTGAGAAATTCCTTCCGGTAAAATGTCTAATCGATCAAGTTGCCTCCCCGAGGATCCAAAAATGCGATAAACATTTTAAATCGTTTAAATCGTTAACAATAAAATTTTTCTGCGTCAATTGTAAGATACAGGGGAGCTAAATGACCTCATAATTTTTTAAAATTTTTATGCAAAAAAATTCTTATCTAAATTTTTCAAAAATGTTGTATTTCCCTAAAAGAGGTCATTCCTCAGGTGATTCGAAGTAACTTTTTCCTTTGCGAAAATCTTCTCCGCAGCGTCGTTGAGGAGTTATTCACAAAAATCGTGGACCAATCAGGGCGCGGCAGCAGCGGACAGCTCAGCCAATGCGAACGCTACGCTCAGCGAATCCGTCCGCCATAACCGCGCCCTGATTGGTCCGCGTTTTTCGTTAATAACTCCTCAACAAAGCCGCGGAGAAGATTCTCGCAAAGGAAAAAGTTACTTCAAATCACCTCAAGAATCACCCTTTTCAAGGACGACCACATTTCTGGGACACACTGTATAAGAATTTAAAAAAATTATAAGATAGCTCCCCTGTGTCTTACAATTGATGCAAAAAATTTGTATTCTGCGCAAAGACCTGCAGGAAGCTTTAAATTTTATCTGCTCATTTTACTCGTGAATCTATAAATTAATACCGTTTAGGTTAAACATTGTGGAGGCCGTGGACAACGAGCACAGGTGTTCGCAGTTAGTATACAGTTTCGAGAAGCCTTGAAATAGTCATGGCTCTGTGTATCGCAAACATTAGAGGATCGATGTCCGCTGGTGTACGCAACGAGGCCAATGAAGTCTGGCTCGGCGATTTTGGGCGGAAACATTAATTGTGTACGATGACGTAACCGCGAACAGAAGCTGTACAAGGTCATAACAGAGCATCCGCGACACTGCCGTCGCGAATAATTCGGCGGGTGGAAGCACACCGGAGCATAATCGGTACGACCTTCAATTTACTCAACATAAAGCATAATTTTAAATAAACATAATTAACTCGAATAAAACTTATTGATTAAAGTAAGCATCATTGTAATCATCATATTCATATTTTTTGACTATACACTCCCCAAAAATATTAAAGGAAATCCTTTGCTGAATGTCATAAGTAGACTGCAGATTTTATGCATTTATGACAAAAATGTGTAGGTGTAACTTAAAATAGTAAAAAGATTAAAAGAGTTTAACAATGTCGGTATACCATTTTTAACATATGAAAATTATTAATGAGCAAAATAAATATTACGAAGCTGAAAATTTGAAAAGGCATCTGAAAGTAGAGACTTCAAGCTTTTTTAACGATAACGATACAACAATTTTTGCAATTTATACCTTCAAATGATATACATAATAAATCTATAGATCAGTGGTAGGCATGGTAGGGGCCCTGAGCTGTCTGCTTCCCCCACCAACGTCTCTTCGCTGCGCAGAGAAGATGCGCGCTGCACGAAAGAGACGTTGGTGGGGGAAGCGTTTTGCCTGCAACAGGTATATGTTCTCATCACTGCTGTAGATTATAATAGTATTTTTTTTTATTAAATACTTTATAAAATTTGCATTCTGAAATCGGTCATTTCATATTTGCAACGACCTAATATTTTCTACAAACTGAACCAATATTCTCGATACAATACAAAAATATTTTATTTTACGTCCACAGTCTAATGATAAAGATGCGGTTTATTTTGCTGTACACGCTTTTTCTCGTACATGGAAAAATGCGTGAAGATCGACCAACGACGCGCCTGCGCGTGCCGTCTTCGGACGTGCAGAAGTCAGCGATTTATTGTGACACCGGAGCTGATGATTACAAGGAAAACTGGTTTTTGCTTCTATCCAGCCATGAACTCTCGAACATTATTTTCGCCAGTGCTGTCGCTCAGTGCCAGAAGATATTACGAATGCTTAGAATTTTATCGAAGGTGTGAATTACCAGAGTGGCCGTCCGTGTCGTCATCTTGCGGTCCTCGCAGGCGCAAGGTCGGTTGGCCTAAGCGCGGGTCGGGATTTTTGTCGAGGCTCGTTGGCTTGTGCCAAGAATTTCACGATCCACGGTATTAGGATTCTAATTGCACACGTACTAACAACGATCGAAAAACGACGTACAACTCTTCGAATAATTAGAAAAATCTTCGAACCTTCACCCTTTGTGTTCTAAAATAGTGCACGAATTTAGAATAAAAATTAGAAATTTGGCAGTCCATCAATTGTAATGCAAATCTGTCCACCTCATTTATCAAAGATTAATCACATTTAAGATGAAATAAATACATAGAAAATGGTGGGAGATCATTTTTTAGAGTAGAATGTGTTAGAATTGTTTGTAAATAATCGGCAGGAGAAGGAGGGCTAAGAATTAATTTCTAATATTTACAAGAGCTCCGAATTTATAATAATTGCAAGGTTCTCCATCCCGTTGCTAGTCTTAACAGCTGACGGGGATCGAACGTGACACTTAAGTGTATCATAAACAATCGCAATCATCGAGACATTACTGTACGAAATTTGCCAGATATTTTACTCCACGCTTAACCATTAGTCTTTGAACGATCGGAGATCTCTTTGTTGGCACAAGATCTAAGATTATGCACAAACCTACGCAACACAGTGTATATGTCCCAAATACCTAGTCGATAAAAGTCCTTTTCTACGTTCGGCTTGGATCAAATAATCCGGTATATGTCGCCTGTCCGATATTTGTCACCGGCTAGACCCGTGTTTTGGACATATATCGGGTAAACACTGTAATGCGGCGGAATAAATGATTTTTGCGAATGATTTGAGTTCCCACAAACGAAATTGCAGTTCCACGGGAAAAAAAGTATTCGCCGGGGCAGTTTTTCGCAAAAGTCAATACAAAGGGAATCCATCAGAATCGCGAATGTGTCCCCGGATTCATTTGCATCAGTTAACTGTTTAAGAGGAGGGGGGGAAAAAAGTTTCCGGGAAATCGCGTTAAGTGGCTAAGTGGAAACTAGGGAGGAGAAGTTTAAAAGTGGTCGGCGATGCGATTAATCGAAGAAAGAGAGAAGACACGGGGGCCGTTGGAGGCGGGGTGAACATCGACACGCAAACTCGATGGCTCTTTCCTAGTTTGCAAAATTCGTCGCGCAAATTACTGGCCGTGCTACTGACGTCCAATTAATCATCGTAATTTTCAGTTACTTGGCAGCCGTTGAATTATTCCCCCCTCTCCAACCCTTCGGGGAGGGGGGCGGAGCAATTTCACCGATTCCTTTTACCTATTTTATAGTTGTCGACGAGTTTATAATGATTTTTCCTTGATCGATGTTACAACCGTTCCTCGTTACAAATGTTTAGAAAGCCTTCATCGAAAGCTGCAGTACATTATGTACACGTCAGAAGGGTGTATGATGAATTAAACCGCACTTCTTTTATATAAAATTGTTATATTCGTTCCAACTACTTCAGAGGACGCAAAAAATTGTTCGCTTACGACATCCTGTGGGATGAAAATAAAATAACAATACTGTTAGTTTATGTTTAACATACGCCCCTTTTAATATTCTATAAATGCACACGTTTATCTCACTGAATGTCTCATTGAATTTTAAACAAGTGCAAACGGCAGGAATCACTCGAAATCAGACCAAAACAAAATGGCGACAGAGCTTTCCAACTTTTCTGCGACCTTTTTCGCCAAAGAAGTTTGACAACTGGAAGGAGCAGGTAATTTTTGTCTTCTTAGTAATAACCAAGAATAGTTGTTTATAGGTTTGGGAACCCAATTACTGTACCTATATTAATTATACGTATTTCTAAAGAAATAAGGTATGGTTTTTTGGATATTTACAAAAGGGGTACATAACGTACATATCAACTGATTGATTTTAATGGAAAAAATATAATACTTCTTTTTTAATAATCATTATGCTTTACAAATAAGCATAATTAATATAGGCACAGTAATTGGGTCCCTTACCCTAGGGTGTTTCAGCTGAAATGATATCTCTTCTTTAATAATAATTATGCTTTAGAAATAAGCATAATTAATATGGGCACAGTAATGGGTGTCCCCACAATAATTGGTGGCCCCACACTAATTGGTGTCCCCACAGTAATTGGGTCCCCTACCCTAGGCTGTTCCAGCTGGAATAATATCTCTTTTCTAATAATCATTATGTTTTATAAATAAGCATAATTAATATGGGCACAGTAATTGGTGCCCCACAGAAATTGGGTCCCTTACCCTAGGCTGTTCCAGCTGGAATAATATCTCTGTTCTAATAATCATTATGCTTTAGAAATAAACATAAT
This sequence comes from Halictus quadricinctus, assembly GCA_028454245.1. Lineage (NCBI taxonomy): Eukaryota > Metazoa > Arthropoda > Insecta > Hymenoptera > Halictidae > Halictus > Halictus quadricinctus. Next base: position 4,036,725 of record CM052114.1, on the reverse strand, counting down.
TAATATATGCACAGTAGTTGGTACCCCCACAGTAACTGGGTCCGTGACCCTAGGCCGTTCCAGCTGAAATGATATCTCTTCTTTAGTAATAATTATGCTTTAGAAATAAGCATAATTAATATGAGCACAGTAATGGGTGTCCCCACAATAATTGGTGTCCCCACAGTAATTGGGTCCCCTACCCTAGGCTGTTCCAGCTGGGATAATATCTCCTTTCTAATAATCATTGTGTTTTATAAATAAGCATAATTAATATGGGCACAGTAATTGGGTCCCTTACCCTAGGCTGTTCCAGCTGGAATAATATCTCTGTTCTAATAATCATTATGCTTTAGAAATAAACATAATTAATATATGCACAGTAGTTGGTACCCCCACAGTAATTGGGTCCGTGACCCTAGGCCGTTCCAGCTGAAAATTGACGAACCCCAGAGCACGGGTTTCAAAGTATTTTTGCCAGGGACGTGCGCGGCCACGGAAATTTGCAAACTGCTGATTTAGAAGACGAATGGAGACCGTCGTAAAAATTATACCTAATGGCGGTGGATGTCCGCGCATCCGGAGAACTCCTCGCGGCTAGCAACACCTCGTAAATCCAACGTGTTTTACCTTAAGGCGAGATTAATAACCAGCCGGCATCGTATTTGCATTTAAACGCGGGGCTAATGCGCATCAACTAAATTGCAGAGTATTTTGTCCCGGGCACCACGTGCCCGTATAAATTTCGTCGAACGTTCTTCACCGACCGCGTATATTTCTCAACCGCGGGCGCAGGATTGTATTCCGTCATGGCGTCCGACGTCAACATTTTCATCCGAGCTTTCGCTTCATCCTCGCCTGCAGCTGATTTGCAAATTGTTGCAGTCACCTAGTGGCCGTGTTATTTTCCATTTCCGCTTCGAAGCTAGAAAGCATCTGCATTTTCGTCCGCGCATATTGCACAGCTTTCCTTCTACTCTTATTTGTTTATTCGTCGATTCTCGATGCCTCGGAGCTTTGCCGTTCAATTGCAAAATTTTCCCAAGACGCGCAATTCAATTTTCAAGCTGCCGAGTGGAAATGGCCGAAGTCGTGCTTCATTATTTCTAAACAAAATTTCCACTCTTGGTTAAATAATTTCTTGTAATCGTTAATATATATTTCTCGTAATATTTTATTTATATTTCTAATAATATATTCTATTCATTAATATATTTTTATATGTTTATATTATTATATTTTTGCTCCGTCGTTGTATATTTTCAGGAAACATTTCCATGACACGAGAGCGAATTCATAAATCATTTTGTGTAATAATCTGATACAGATCAATTTCGAAAATACAGGTGTCGCATAAATTTTGACTGTGTACCTTGCAAATTATTCGTTCGTACACTTGCTTGTCATGGGTGACGTGCAATAAAATATAATTACGTGGGCACCGAGTAAACAAGAAATTAAGAGCAGTATTATCATCATTAATCACCGGACGTTTATTATAAATCTTGAAAAATTCGTCCTCGCGTTATCTTACATTCTAAAACGCCTTCTTCTATCATCTAACACCTCAAAATTTCTAGCTATTTGCAGTAGCATCGAGGAAAATCATTTGTAACACTCCATCTGCTGCGCCGTGGATATTTTCATGTATATTATTACGTTGTAAAATGTTATGAACGACCAAGCATCAAGTACGCAGACGCCACCGGAACACCAATTTTAATACTCTTTTTGGCAGTCATTTATCACAGCCGCCATCACGGTAATTTGTCGCCGATGTTTCCGACGATGATTTATCGTTTTGCATACGATTGCTGTCCCGGCCGCTGGAACCGTCACCGTCGCCGATTTCACTTAGGGAAAGAAACCAATGAGCGAAGTGGACAAAATAGTGGCGAAACAACGCTGCGTTAAAATAGAATGACGATTAATCATCACGCCGACTGACGAATTGTCCATCCCGCTTGGATTTCGACTGAACAAACGCGCTCTCTGCTCGCGATCACTCGCGATTATCAATTTTTCTAATTAAATCAATTTTTCAAATCGAGTTTTAGACTATTTCTGTTTCGCATAAAAATCCGCGATCTGCTTACAATGCTCGCGAACACTTCATCATGTTCATGCGCACGGCACTGCATCCGGAATATGCGACTGATTCCGCCGCATAAACCATACTCGACGCACAATAGGATCTACCTTGCTATACAAATGAATAGATATAAAAATGATCGACTGGGATAAGAGGAGTTCGATATCAACCCTTTCGATCACCGATAGAAATCCACAAAGAACCGAATACGTAAATCGAAGACTATTGGAAAAATACGTCAATGCGCCGATGCGGAAAACTCGCAGTAAATCTGTACAATCCATGGGGCAAATGGAATCGGATTTGTCAGGAGGGTGTGCATCTCTTCGTGTGTAACTTTTGTCCATATTTACTTCCGAGACATTAATCATTTAACCTCCTAAGTACTGTACGGCCACTATTGTGGTTTCCGTGGAGAGCATCAGTTTGAACGGTACGCCACTATAGTGGTTTCCGTGGAGAGCATCAGTTTGAACGGTACGCCACTATAGTGGTTTCCGTGGGAAGCATTAGTTTGAACGGAACGAACCACTATAGTGGCTTTCCTGCCGTCGGCGGCAGGCGCGCCGTCCCTGGGAAACAGAGTTGTGGACAAGCGCGCCGTACTGGGAGACAGAGTCGCGGAGGTTAAAATCAAAGTCTCAATTTTTTAAATTGTAAAGACGTTATAAAGACATTTTCTCATTCTAGATATTTTTATAGAGTTAAGGGGGTATTTTGGTTTAGAGTGCCAAATTTGCCAATATTGGGGAATTTATTTCAGGAGAACCGTCGAACCCTCTCTACTACGATTTTGCACAGACCTTTATGGGTATTTGAAGCTCATTCGTGATTTTTTTCAACTACATACAATCAAAATTGCACGAGTTATATATTTTTTTATAGAGCGTGTTTTAAGGGGCTATAATTTATTTTGTACCAGCAAAGTTAGAATTTCTTAGATTGAAACAACCCCTATAAGGGTAGCTTTATAAAGACATTTTCTAATTCCAGATATTTTTCTATAGAGTTAAGGAGATATTTTGGTTTAGAGTGCCAAATTTGCCAATATTGGGGAATTTATTTCCGGAGAACCGTCGAACCCTCTCTACTACGATTTTGCACAGACCTTTAT
>CM052114.1:4015207-4033040 GCA_028454245.1 Halictus quadricinctus | reverse complement strand
ATGTCCCTGGCCAGACCCGTGTTTTGGACAAGTATCGAGTAGACACTGTACAAAGTGGTCTAGCAGCGTCATTGTCCCTCAGCGATATCTTTCATTGGAAAAGGATAGAAATCAACCTCCACACTGAAGAAGCAAGATGTAGAAACTTTAGAAAAATTAGCTGACAAAGGAAGATGAACTAGACAGTTGTTCGATACAGTGAATTCTCGTTATTAGTCAGCGCAAGCTTCGCGGTTCAAAGTCATTGGAACTACTCACACCACCGCGGGGTATACGATATACAGTGAATCCACGATATATGTCAACAACGCGAGTCTTTGCAGCGTCCTGTATCGTCCAAGAGACATACTTGAGCCGTGTTGCGTTTACACTCCTCGGCGTCCGAGACCCCTCACGGGGTATACCCCGCGGTAGTGGGGATAATTCCGCGACGTTTATCATCTAGGTCTTGGCGACATATATAGAGAAATCACTGCATCGCTGTCCGTTTCTACGCGCAACGTCAGAGAAAGACATTTTCTCAGGCTTCTTGTCACTATCCGTCTCTATGTCATAAAGACGTGTCATAAATGACTCTGATACAATTGTCATAAAGACGTATCATAAACGACATAGAAACGGATAGTGACATTTACGTTTCCACTGTGTATTTCAAACGCAACGTCCGGCGAGAACCTCAGATTTCGTCTAAACGTCTCTCGCCAGAACCGCGCAACTGACTTATAGCGGGAATTCACTGTACTGCTTCGGTGTGGACACAGCTTAAGTCCGTCCGCTCTCCGCCGGAAAGTTCATTCGATCCCGTACGCAAAGTGGCACCGTCAGGTCGATAGATCCGATATCTCCCAGAGATCCTCTCCCGGCAGATGATCATCGCAGATCAGAGATATCTGCCGAGAAGCTCGCGCAGGGTGTGCTCGCATCATTTTCCCGTCCCCTTCTCCACCCCCTCTCTCTCTCTCATTTTTCGTCCCGTCGGCTCGAAATACGCGACGCGCCTCGAGTGATTCGCATGCCGATCGAATACTGACGGCGTAACGAGAGCCCCTATACGTCGATTCACGCGAATACCTCCGGAAATATTTGCGTCCTCTGTGTACGTGTGTGTGCGAAACACGAACGCGAAACGCCGTCCCAACCCCCGTCCCGCTCTTTAGACACTTTTTTAGCCTGATAAACTCGGCCGTAATGGGTTTATTACCGAACTATGAGCACACCTAATATCGATCGGGCCCGTTAATTCGGCTAACAAATGCCACGGGCTCGTCGAAGACGATCTCCTCCCATTCGCCGTCTTCGCGTCACTTTCCGAATCGAATTCTGATCTAGCTGAATTCAAGATGGCTGCTAATCGTTGTAGGCTGCCGGGTCTTCGTGCGAAATGAAATATTTTTTTGCGATTCTAAGAAACGCGCAAAGTTCTTTGCCAATTCCGAGCAAGCTGAAAATAGCACAAAATCCCTAATACAGAGTTTACTCTATATACAGTGATTTCTCTATATATGTCGCGAAGGCCTGACTGATAAACGTCGCGGAATTATCCCCACTACCGCGGGGTATACCCCGTGAGGGGCCGCGAAGCTCGAGATCAAGACCCATGTTTTTGACATATATCGAGAGTTTACTGTGTGTCCCAAATGCCTAGACGATAAAAGTCCCAGAACTGTCCCCACTGCCGCGGGGTATAACCCGTGAGGGGTCATGAACCGAGGACTCTAGCTCTTATTTTCTACGTTCGGATGAAAGAATAGTATCTCCTGTCCGATATATGTCGCTGGTCGTGTTTTGGACATATATCGAGTAAACACTGTATTTCTTTTTTCTTGAGTCGTGCACGGTAGCGTCAGTATAAGATGCAACAACCACGAGTCCATGAGTATTTCCTGGCTGATATATGTCGCTGGACGTGTAGTGGACATATATCGAGTAAACACAGTATTTTTTTTTTTAGTCGTGCACGGTCGCGCCAGTATATGATGCAACAACCACGAGTCCATGAGTATCTCCTGGCTGATATATGTCGCTGGACGTGTTGTGGACATATATCGAGTAAACACAGTATTTTTTTTTTTTTTTTTTGAGTCGTGCACGGTCGCGCCAGTATATGATGCAACAACCACGAGTTCATGAGAGTCCAAGCACAATATGCCGGCGTTCCCGTGGAAGTTTGTCACGGGGGTGTGCGGTGAATTTTCTGTCGGCTCGCGATCGCTCTTCTCTCGGTTCTCACGGGCTGCGGAGAAAAGGGAAACGAGGTTCGGGGGCGAGATAAATGCATGCAGACCTGGGGAAAAAACCGAGTAGAAAGTAAACGGTGGACGGGGGATGAAAGGACTGCGGGGAATAGCACGCGATAGCAAGAGAGGAGGAGAACAGGGGAAAAATGTCTACGACTTCTGACACTCTTCTGGGATGTTGCGTCGCGGTGAGCGAAACGTGGCCTCGCTTTTCCCCTTATTCCGGGAGCGTAACTTTGAAATCATTTGTGGCCACGTTCCTCATTGTTTCAAAAGGCGGCCACGTCAGGGAAATTCTGGACTCATCCGAAAGAGAACGTTTGGAAATTGGTAATCGAGACAGCAAAGTGTAAAAATATATCCGTTTCAATTAATTTTGCACCTAGAACATTCCCGTTCTGGGCAATCTTTTTGACGTTGTGCGGATGAAATTGAAACGGTTTCCTTATATGAATTTTTAACAATTTGTACAGAACAGACGAGTTCAATCGTACGAGTGCAAAGGGTTGATTTTCTTCTGGTTCTTTTCACAAGAGAATAATTTTGAATTGCACAGACTCTTTTTTTCTTTTGCGTGTCGGTCACACAGGAAAGAAAACAGTTTTGTCTGGGAGTGGTGATTAAATTTGACAGGGAGGTGCGCCGAATAAAATTATGTTGATTGAAGTCCATGAAATTTAAGAGGATTAAAGGTACGGATCCTGTAATGAAGTTGGCCCGTGCGGTTTTCATTTCGTTGGAAAGGAGATTTGATACTGTGCGGTAATTTTATCAGGCTTGACTGGCAGTCAGCGTATGAATGGCGAATTTAATTGCGTGTTGGATTGACGCGTGCGAAATGCTTTATCTTTGTGTAGCTGGGAATTTTCGCTTGGTAAAAGTTCGACAATATTTAGACGGCAACGCAGCAGCGGACGTGGAAAAAAATAAACAAATTGTAAAATAAATCGTTTACAAAACGATATCGTCGAACAACTCCTACTAATTTCCATTGAAAATATAATTGTTTGACGTAGAACAAATCGGCGAAAGATCGTATTGTAATCATCGGACTGAAAACAGTCTCTCGAATTTGTTTCGATTCGCGATTATCGACGAAATATGCTCTCGAACGAAAATAATCGAATCGCGTCAACAGATAAACAAATATAGATACACAAACCGAGATCGCAAAAATGCTGCGTAAACAAATTATAACAAAAATAACACCCCCTCCGAATAATATTGAAAGATTGAGTTCAGCAATCAATAAATTTTCTGCCGATCTTGTTTAATTTCAGCAGACGGAATATTGAATTTGGATAGTAAATACGGAAACCCGAACAGCGAAATATCAACATATGCCGGAGCCAATTATCAACTTATTTAATATTTTCCGTCGGATTTTTCGATAAAACATTTTTCGGTCTTATATTTGAATAAACTTTTTACGGCTGCTCGCGAATATATTCGAACGGCGATTGATCATTTAGTTGTGAAATATCCTGTACCATGAGGAACGAAACAGTTTCGTTATTAAATCGGCAACGAATGTTTAACCAACTATTTTAATATCGGAGAAAGAGGAGTATGTATTAAAACGAGATATAAAAAGCGAATTAGTTGCATCAGAAAATTGACTCGAACCGTTCCAATCGACTCGTAAATCTGAATCAATTGGAAATTGGAAACTAAGAGACACAGTGTTTACTCTATATATGTCCCAAATGCCTAGCCGATAATGGTCCCAAAACTATCCCTGCGAAGCTCGAGAGACCTCGGTCGCCGAGGAATGTAAAGTCACCTGGATCATAGAATACATCCAGGAATAGAATACATCTCTTCTACACGATATAAGTCACTGGCAAGACCCGTCTTGTTGACAATAATCGAGAGTACACTTTATTGAGATTTAATCTTGATTGAACCGAAGGAAAAGATTAGAAGCAAGCCATTTTGACCTGCCTGATAATTCTTAGCATTGATACAGTAAATTCTCGATATATGTCAACAACACGTGTCTTGCGTCGTGTATCGTCCAGAAGACATACTCGAGCCGTATTATGGTTACACTCCTGGGCATCCGCGAGGCATCCCACGGGATATACCCCACGGTACTGGGGATAGTTCCGCGACGCTTATCATCGAGGCCTTGGCGACATATATAGAGAAATCACTGTATTTCATTTTATCTTGATTATTGATTTCTACTGTTTCACACAATCTTGTATATCACAAATCAGGCAATCTGCAAGTTATTGCAATTCGGACTGTGAGATTTATTTTCCATACATCAACGCAAAATTCACTGGAACTCCACCGAAAACTAGTCAATTTTCTTTTGTCCATACTTGAACGTTCAGCAATTCATCGAGCAGATTTTAGTAAGTATTGTAGTATTGAATGTAGAAATATTGTTACACCGTTTTCAAGTTATTCGAATCACCAGCACAGAAAATGAATTTTAATTTAATCTTTGATTCTTCTACGGCTGAGAAAATTTTGATTTCATGTCTATCAAGTACAGACACATTTTTGAGAATTTGCCCCAGCCATAGGCTATAGTATCACGAATGGTAACTCCTCCCTAAAAATTCAGCCTGATCGCGGATATTTGATAGAACGCAGCGTGTCACGAACGTCTGTGGAGCCTCGAGAGGTGAATCCGCCCCTAAAAATTGTCCCGGATGGCGGATAATGGAATAGATAAGCCTGTCGTTGGTGGAGAACGCGGCGTCGCGGTCGGGCAGGTGCGCGCGCGAGCATTAAAAACTTGTCGGTGGATTCGTGACATCGCATTCACTGTTTTATTACAAGAATCGCATCGGCACGATATATAATTAGCCCCCGGCGGTCTCGAGTTGTGCGGGGTGGCGTATCGATCCTTGCACATTGCACACATACACACACACATACATACATACAGTCGACCCTCTCTCTCTCTCTCTCTCTCGACTCGTGTGTCGCCGTCCCCTTTTCGAGTTTCCCCGTGCTGCTCTAATACGTCTGGACGCGTTTTCGTCCGGTTCTCGAGTGCACGCTGCCAATTTCCGGGATTGTCCACGCACAAGTCGGCAAAACGGTCGATGGTAAATCGTCCGAATCGCCGAGTCGAACCAGACACCGATCCGCAGTCGCGGGCACCCGCCGCGCGACGCTCAATTTCAGCGGAAATCTCGTCGGGACCGAAAACAAAAGTTTCCCTCTCTCGCGCGCGTTACATCATCTCGTAAAAATAACCCGAGCGCGTTCAGTCGGAATTTTCACGAATCTGATTTTTATCACAGACGAAAGCACGTCTCTCCAAGAGGAACACAGCGATTTCTCGATATATGTCGCCGAGGCCTGGACGATAAACGTCGCGGGATTATCCCCACTACCGCGGGGTATACAAGACACTGGCAAGACCAGTGTTGTTGACAGAAGAATTCACTGGACGCCTTTTCGAGTGGGGCCAAAACGACTCGAGACCCCGAGGTGTATTGGTTCGGTGGACAGCTGACGAAACTCGAGATTTTTATGGGAAACAAAAATTCCTGAAATTTTTCGAAGAATTAGTCAGCTACGATTCAGGTCTTCTGATAGGGACCGGGGGAAGGGGGCACGCATGTAACTCTAAGCATAACCCTAACCCAAGATGTATTGGTTCGGTGGATAGTCGACGAATATGTGTAAAAATTGCAACCGAGAAAGGGAAGATAGTTGTGAATTTTTATGGGAAACAAAAATATCTGAAATTTTTCAGAGAATTTGCCACCTACGATTCAGGTCTTCTGATAGGAATCGGGGGGAAGAGGCAAGCATCTAACCGTAAGCCTAACTCTAACCCAAGATGTATTGGTTCGGTGGATAGTCGACGAAAATGGGTAAAAATTGCGACGGAGAAAGGAAAGATCGTTGTGAATTTTTATGGGAAACAAAAATATCTGAAATTTTTCAGAGAATTTGCCACCTACGATTCAGGTCTTCTGATAGGGACCGGGGGAAGGGGGCACGCATGTAACCCTAAGCCTGACCCTAACCCAAGATGTATTGGTTCGGTGGATAGCCGACGAATATGTGTAAAAATTGGAACCGAGAAAGGGAAGATAGTTGTGAATTTTTATGGGAAACATAAATATCTGAAATTTTTCGAAGAATTAGCCACCCAGGATTCAGGTCTTCTGATAGGAATCGGGGGGAAGAGGCAAGCATCTAACCGTAAGCCTAACTCTAACCCAAGATGTATTGGTTCGGTGGATAGCCGACGAAAATGTGTAAAAATTGCGACGGAGAAAGGAAAGATCTTTGTGAATTTTTATGGGAAACATAAATATCTGAAATTGTTCGAAAAATTAGCCACCTACGATTCACGTCTTCTGGATCAAAATATGGAGATTGGGACCGGGGGGAGGGGGGCACGCATCGATTTCTCGAACGAATGCTCCCGCGGGTTTCGCTGAAGGATGGTGGACGGGTTCCCCGAGCAGAATGCAACGAGTTACACGGTACTCCAGGCCGGCTGGGTAAAACGGGATTATTACCAGCCATCTAGACAAGCACCGTCAACCAGCCTTTGCAGCTTACACGAGCGAAGGCAATCGTTCTGCGCCACGGCCCGTTGTTAGCCGCCCCCCGCGCGATTCTGCTTTCCTCTCCTCCTTTGCCAACTTTTGCCTTTTCACTGCGACTGCGACTGCGACGACGGCGACGGCGACGGCGACGGCGACGGCGACGGAGAGAGAAACGGGGAACGGAAAAACGGTGTGCATGGTTGACTTAGAAACGTAAATACCGGGCTGCGGACCGACGCGACGGGACTCGACGCTCAACGACACGGAAACCGCAACGTCTGAACTGTTCAGAACTGACACACCGTCGTCGATGCAGCCGGCTGACAATCGTCATTCAAACATCCATCGACCGACGGAGACACGTCTGTCCCACGAGTACCGGCAATATTGCTACAATAATTAACCCTGTCGTGTACATAGCATTCTCCCAACAACAAGAAATGATTCCATTCCCTGAGCCCTTTATTCTAGCAAAAATGACAACCCCAATTTCTTACATTTTAACCCTTTGCGAAAGATTGACTCTGGAATTTGTCTGTATCAATTACGATTTATTTAACACTAGGTTCACGGGACCCGTCAATCTGACAGGTTCTGAGATTTTTAATTTACGATTACAGTGATTTCTCTGGATATGTCACCGAGGCCTGGACGATAAACGTCGCGGAATTATTCCCACTACCGCGAAGTATACCTCGTGAGGGGCTATAAAGCTCGAGAGGCCTGAGAGAAGAGTGTGAACATAACACGTCTCCTCGACGATACATGACGCTGGCTAGACCCGTGTTGACATATAACGAGAATTCACTGTACTGAGATTGTGAAGATGCATCTGTGAGGAATTTTTAAAGAAATTGATTTCTTTCTGTATATATCATGAAACAAAAGGCTAAAAATTTATTTTGACATTGATTTTTGACAAGTTATTTTTATGGAGTAATGTAAAATCGTCACTTTTAGTGTAAACCCAGTGTTAAGCTAGCCACAACGATTCCTCAAGCCAGATATCGAAGGGCTTCTAAAACCCGCCAGGAGGGGGTGTTAATTTTGATAATAGTGAACTAAAAACTCGGAGACAGTTCAGTCGACTGACAGTGGTGGGCAAAAGAGCAGGGGAAATCGGCTGGCAACCATAATCGGGGGTTCGTGAAAAATCCGGCGAGGCAATTGCCATTGATCAATGCAGAATTTCGTGATACTGTTTCGTGTCGATGCCGATCTCTCCGAGTGGAATTCATCTAGGTCCGAGGGTCTTGTAACGGAAGGCAAATGTCGTTTCACTGTAAAACTGGCTCGCCAGGCAATTACGCGTAACTGTAACCCAACTGTGGCCATGTAATTTCGCATAGTGCGCGACACAACGTTGCGAGGAAAGTTTAGACGACGATGGAGTATAACGGTGTGCACGCGTATCGACTACGTACGAGAACGGGGGAATCTCTGCTGTCCTTGTAGCGGGTCAGACACGAGGCTCCCGCATGTTCGAGCGTATATGGGACACGTCCACTTAGCAGCATTCATCTGCATTACCGACCGAACGCGCGAAAGACCGAGTTATTAATTTTCCGCGACTCTTGCGAGACGCTGAATTATCGCCACGCTGCGGCGAATTATGCTATTCCGAATTTTCGGGTGACGGGCTCACTGACATTTACTTGTAACGAAATATTTAATTATTATATTCGATGTAACCCAGAATTCTGCGTTGATGCATTTCCCGTCGTAATTATTTTTTTTTTGAGGTTTTTGGTTTTCAAATTGGATAAATCTGCAGTCTAATTGTAAGAATAAGATTGAATTTATTCTTTGAATTTTTGTAGTCGTTCGACTTTCATAGTAATAGAGAATATTGTTAAAGGAACAAATTTTCATATTTGTAAGAGCTTCCGAGCTAAGTTTCCGAGCGCTTTGCTATTTTTTTTTTGTTTTTGTTTAAATTGCTAAAAGGATTTTAATTTTGCACTTTGATCGCGGCCTTTCGGAATTTTCCAGTGTAAATATTCTGCGGCCTTTTCGGCCCGTTAAAAACGCCATAAAAATTCATATTTAACCCAAGGGTTGAAAAAGTTTTCCGGGAGGTATAAAGTATTCCACTTGTTAAAATTTTATCTGAACTTCCGGTCTGTTAAGGGAGTTATGAAACTTCGAGTAATCATAGGTAGCGTTTAAAAATTTAATCTTATCTGTATCCATTATCATATTATGAAATTCTGAATAGGAGTTGTAAAAGTTTCGTTGGAAGTGACCGGAAAAGAAAAAGGAAAAAACAAAACGGAGAAAAGTTCACTGTGTCTATCGTAAAAATTCTCAAATTTCAAGTAGAATCGGTATTATATTGTTTCTACTGGATCCCCGAGATTTATTTTTTAATAATTAGCAGAGTATCTTTGTTCCTAGCGAAGCTGCAGGGAGATTGTCATAAAATTGGCCGCGTAATATTCTTTAGCTGATATTTATTAACATGGGAAGCTTCTATGTAATTCCTGTTTCCGTCCATTAGTCCTTGGAGCCGCGAATTTGCATGGAGATCCGCAGTCTACTTATTTCATTAGCTTACCTCTAACGACTACAATTAAGAAGAATGATGAACATTTGACTACACTGGGAACAAAATTATCATTACTCCCTCTGTATTACGTTACAAGAAATTATTAAAATAATTACTGTTCAATCTAATTGCAATAATTCTGAACAGACCGCGGATCTTTATGCAAAATAAAAATGTATCATGATTTATCACAAAATATAATGAAATTTAAAACGGTAGAAACACTAACTGAAGAGTATCAATTATTTCTAGCATACTGAAACTGTCCATGGAAGAAGTACATTTTTATTAAAAATCCGCTGTCTACTGATGATAAACCTTGCAACAGACCAGGATTAAATTATCATCCCCAGGTTTACCGGGGATGCTCGAAAGGGCTGCAACACCTGAGCTTACTTTGCCATCCTTGGGCGCAGCCATAACTAGAGGCGAGCCGTGTCTAAGGTGATTAAAGATGACACACCCATAACAGCTGAGGTCGAGAACGATGTATTTCCCCCGGCTTAGAAAATTTTAGCTTCGAGCGTGAAGTACCTAATTATCCTAGATCTCAATCGGCCGTGCCGAATTTTCGACGGACAGCGACAACAAAATTTAATCAGATTACCGGACGGACCCGCGCCATTGGCAAGATCACTGCGACCCTAAACTTCACCACGGTGGCCAGCTTCATTCGATTACTCCCGAAGGAGTCTCAACAGTTACACAGTTTCTGATTGTGGAGTTAAACATGCACCAGCGTGCACTGTCTAGCATCGTCGTAAGTCTCAGCGGATATATTTCCTGTTTGCCATAATGGCCAGATATTGATAAATATTCAGGATCAGCCGAATCACCTAAAAATATTGTCATTCTCGCAAGAAATCCAGAAAACCATCCAGGACAGTGTTATACGTGCAACGGATGGAAAGAACCGTTCCTCCAAGCGATTTATTAACAATACTTCAAGAATTTGTTTAGTCATACCATATGTTTTTTCTTTGATATTCTTGTACAGCGTAAAAAGGCGATTCCAACGAGTATAATGACCATACCTTTTCGATTATTCAATCTCGAGATATTCGTGTCTGAAAGGTAGGATCTAAGTTAGGTGCCTTACCTTTCAGACAGGAATATCTCGAGATTGAATGGTCGTAACAGTATGATCATTATACTCGTTGGATCCGTCTTTTTTTGCTCTACAAGACTATCGAAGAAAATATATAGGGTGTCGTATAAAAAAATATCGACTACTTCGAAATTTTGTAAAAAATCGACTGTGCGGAAAGATTCTTCTCATTTTCGCATGTAACCGTTGGGATAGCATTCGTGCAACAAGAAATAAGTCAGATATTTTCAGCTGAGACACCCTCTATAATTCGCTGCGGAACCAGACAAGACTACGAAACACCTTCGACCCCAGCAGCGAAATTGGACACCACTGGCGTCTGCCAGCCATTCCCATGAACAGCAAAAAGCCTACCAATCCGGCACTCGAGAACCGAGCAAGAAATCTTGAGACGAAGATTAACCAGTCGAATTCAAGTTTCTCGCGCGTCATAGCTCAGGCTAAAAATGGCCTTGGCGAAATTTAAGCTTCGATCCTGCATATTCTATACAATGCAAATCACGAAACAGCGTTTCAACCGTGGCTCAATCGAGATAACTATATCGTACCATCGACCAAGCGATAAGAGTCCAACTAGTATTTGCTTCCCTCCTCCAGCAATTTACATGTACGCTAACATTAATTTCATTCCTCATACAATTAAACAGCCAGCAATCTTTCTGTAGTCTCAGAAAGTAAGCTCGGATCCTTCGGTTGTCGACACGATAAAAAATAATGAAATCAAAGTCATAAAATAAAACACATTATTCCGGGGGCACTGTAGCAGCCATCTTGCGTTCAGCCGAGCCTAATCAAGTCCGCCGCAGCCCGACGACTTCAAAAATTTATTTACAAATCTAATAATTCCGTGTTTCATTTCCTGGAAAAGTGTGGCACCGTTAATGAAAATTCCCGGATGTTCCTTTCTAATTCCTTTGTGACGGCTTAATCCCCCAGACAAAGATGGCGTCGGAGAGGCAATATCGCGCAGAAATTCGGAACGATTGAACGAATTCTAAAAGTTTCTAAAGAAAGACCAGCGCGAGTGTCTCTCGCCGCAGAAACTGTAAACTTTGAAATTTGAACCAGATAGGCCGTATAACTCGGCGTTCGTCTTTTAAGCAGGCTATAAAGCTCGAAATAATTAAGTCGAGCGTTGTAAAAGTTGATGGCGAGAGCGCAGGACCCGTTGCATCCACCACAGGGACGTTTTATCGTACGAGCGCACCCCTGCGCGAACCATATAATTCCAAATCTGGCGCAGTAAAACGTAATCTAGATCGTCTTCGAGGATCCCAGCGTCCACCGGGCTGAAGATAACCCCGTCTGACGTATCAGGAGCACTCCGATCGCGATCAACGTCGACGTTTTCTCGATCGATCCTCCAAAATGGAGGACGGAAGAATTTCTGCGAGACGAGCAACGAACGTCAAACGCGCCAATCGTATATCTGCGTTCGTTTCGATTTTATAGCTGTTTCGGACGACAGTCACAACGACGGCTGTTTCACGGGTTGCATCCGAGGATGCTGCGGAAGCTTCATTTAATATTGCTTGTCAGGAGGTCTCAAGATTATCTGTGCTTCCCTCAATGAAATGCTCTTTGTTGTCCAAGAAAATTTTACCGCGAGGCTCAGCCTCGAGACCAGCCATTTATGCTTGCCAAATCGATCAACTCCGGTAAACCGAGTGGTATTGTTAATAATAGTTATTACCAATGGTATTGGTAAAATTTTGCAAACCTATAATTTTTACTCTTGAGCAGTACCATTTTTAAATTACGAAATATAGGGGTGGGAGGCTCTGTTACAATTTAAAAATTTACCAAGTTACCCAATTTACCAAATTTTCCCGAGAAGTTGAAAATCCTTCATATTTGCAATTACGTTGCAACAGATTAGCGAAAAAGTAGACAGAAAAATCGATCAACTCCGGTAAACCGACTGGTATTGTTAATAATAGTGTATTGTTATGTACCAGTACATTATTACCAACGGTATTGGTAAAATTTTGCAGACCTATAATTTTTATCCTTGAACAGTACTATTTTTAAATTACGAAATATAGGGGTGGGGGGCTCTGTTAAAATTTAAAAATTTACCAAGTTACCCAATTTACCAAATTTTCCCCGAGAAGTTGAAAATCCTTCGTATTTGCAATTATCTTGCAACAGATTAGCGAAAAAGTAGACAGAAAAATTGTCTGTGTCACGAGAGACCCCACGGTAGGGGTTCAAGTAATTTTTGTCACTTACCGAGATTATCAGAAAAAACATTTAATCGAATGCTTTAACGGGAAAGTTTGGAGAATTAAAAATTTGGAGTTGATCGCTTTGGCTCGTGGATGATTTGAATATAGCATTGAAAATTATGTGAAACTGCTCGGCTGTGTGCGCGTGTGTGTGTATGTTTGTTGTAACATGGGGAAAACAGAAAAGAGAATAAAAAAAAAACAGTAAATAAAAATGCAACCACGCGAGCAGAGTAGGCGGCTCTGCGACTCGTGGTGCAACGAAAGGTGCAAAAAAAGCGAACAAAAGTAGACAACAATAAACAAAAAGGTCGAAGGTAGGCCCTGCATAGTGCAACCAGACGCAATTCTTCCACGCCCATTAATAAATAATAAACGTATACTGCATTACTTTCAATATAATATATATATGTATATATATATATATATATATATATATATATGTATATATATATATATATATACTTGTGTTCCTGTTCGTGTGTATGTGTGCGCGTGTGTACGTGTGTATAAGTATGTTTGCGTGGTAATACATAAACAGTGAATAACATATATATAAAATCATTAAAACGGTAAAACAAAATAAAATAAATTATCCAATATATTAATTAATATACTTAATCATCTGCGTAATATATTAATATTCTGGTTATGTATATATTATTATTAATATTATTATCGTATGTATATATTATTATTATCGTTAATAGTAATATTAAATTATAGGTATATGCGTGTTCGGTAAATATAGCCTTAACTATGCAAAGTGCCCCTTTTTGTCGCAAAAGAGAAGAAGAAGATCGACGGTAATATCAGTTGATCACAATGTAGCGGTTTGGCTCTTTGTATAGCTAACAGATCCGACTTTTCTTGGTTTCCAGGCGTCGATTCCGTACACGCGAGTACCGCGATTATAGTACTCGATTGATCCACGACTTTATAGTTCTCGAACACGTGTTGTCCGTGGCACACGTTCGGCCCGAGCACGCGATCCATGGATCCTCGCGTGTACTTATTGCACGCGTGTCTCTGTGTTCAGGCGTGTAAGTGTGATTGTGTGTAACCGATCCGGAAAAAACTCGCACAACTTTGCACTTTCCGGACGTCGCAAAATTGTCGCTTGGAAATTGATAAAACGATCGCAATTTTATTGCGAAATGTTCTACGATTTTTTTTGGAAAATATTCTACAATTCTAATCCTCGATCAATAGACACGCGATCCAGAAATTTTAATGACTGACAGCGCATTTATTGCATCCGTAACAAAAATGGGTAGGTGCCATTTGAAATAGTGAATACAGTGACTTCTCTATATATGTCGCCAAGACCTCGATGATAAATGTCGCGGAATTATCCCCACTACTCGTGAAACTCGAGACGCCTCGGACACCGAGGAGTGTAAACATAATACAGCTCGGTTATGTCTCCTGGACGATACACGACGTTGGCAGGACCCGTGTTGTTGACATATATCGAGAACTCACTGTATAACTCCTACATTATTTTCAACTTATTAGAATTGTTCAGATAGAAAATGTCCTATTTAACTCCTAGTTGTTGCAATTGAGGTAGACCATTTTAATTTGGCATAAGCATACGAACCACTATTGCAAAAATATGGACTCTGATGGCCATCGACTATTTTAGAACATTGTATGGGAATAATTCATGTAGTACAAAGATAAGACTTTAACAGTATGTGTACAGTTGTTTACTCTATATATGTCGCTAATGTCTAGCCGATAAAAGTCTCAGTACTACTCCCACTGTCGCAGGGTATACCTCGGTCGCTAAGAATAGTATGTCCTCGCCGATATATGTCCGTGGCAAGGTCCGTCTTTTGGACATATATCGAGTAAACGCTGTATATTATTATCGATATACTGAAATTGCAATTGTGCCATTGGCGTGCAGTCTGCACTTTATCGACGACTGTATTACGTCCCAAAAAAGTTTTATAAAAACCCTAAAAGAAATCGTCATACGATATCATTAGGTGTCTATGAATTTTGAGAGATATTTTCGCATTGGATTGTCAATAATCCCGAAGAAAATTCTTCGGTTCATGAACAATAGGATTCGTGCGAGTCTAATCTAAAACAAAAACGACCGAAGACTACTCCAAATTTTCGTAAAATTGTTTATCAGTTTCCAAGCTAGAATTCGCAAACGGGAAAACAGATCACAGCATGCCAAATTCTTCGAAGTTTGTCGACTCGTATAACCCTTTATCGCTAAAATCCTCGTAAACTAGGTAAACGTGTCCGTGTATGCAATTCATATACATACATGTATATATCAAAATCACGATATACATAGACATATATAAACCCGTCCACGTGGAACCAAAAAAAAAAAAAGAAGAAGAAAAAGAAAACAAAGAAGAAGGAAAGAAAAAGAACAAACAGCTTGCAACCCCAACCAATTAAATATCAACGTGTAACGATGATGACGCGGATGAGAAAAATATCGCAACCAGCCCTCTTGAATAAAAATTGCAATTATTTAACGTTAACTATATCATCCAACCAATGCTCGATTACTACAAACGGTACGATTATGTTAAACGTATCGATAACATATAACATATATATATATATATATATAATATTTATCAATAGTATAATAATAGAATTATGTATACCACTACAAAAACAATCCGAGAATACAGCGTTTAAAAAAAGAAAATCGTGTGTGTATGTGTGTGTGTGTGTGTGTGTGTCTCGAGTGTGTCCTTAAGTCCCGAATCGTGGAATGTCTCGTCCGATTTCCACTAATTAATCTGCTGCATATCAATTATAGTGTGTGAAGCTGCGTCTCCGCTGAAGCAACATCGAACTTTCGACATATTATCCACGTCGCGTCTATTGTTCCACCAATTTTTCGACGTCTATTGGAAATCTATGTACCATGTCTGAGGATTACAGTGATTTCTCTATATATGTCGCCAAGGCCTAGATGATAAAAGTCCCAGAACTATCCCCACTGCCGCGGGGTATATTCCCTGAGGAGCGATAAACCGAGACCTCCAGCTTGTTCATTAAAGAATAGTACCTCCTCGCCGATATATGTCCCTGGCTAGACTCGTGTTTTAGACATATATCGAGTAAACACTGTACTCAACATTCAACAGAAAGTTCGATCAGAAACCAACAACAACTCGATAACGAACTCGATAAGCATGTCGCTTGGGACTATTGTATGAAAGAAAATTCGTCGAGCTTCACCGTAATTGTCAAGCCTATTACCCGCAAGCTCCCGGTGGACAAAGTGTCGAAAGTTGTTCGTTACTGCTTCGGTGTGGACGTAGCTTAGTGTCCCTGTAGTGTTCGCGAGTGTAACGTGTCACGTGTGTTTGCCTGTGCGTGCGTTCCCGTGTCAAGTGTAACCGCGTAAATATCTGATAAACTTTCGGTGTCTCGAGTAACAAATAACGTTAGTTTTTTCTTTTCTTTTTCTCGCAGTTCCTCGGCTCCTAGAACAGCGAGGATCGAGCCGCGGGCCCTTTTTAATCATCCTACCTAGGCTAACGGAAAAACGGAAAAACCCTTCGAAACGATGCATAGGACTAAAAAAGATTTTCGTTGTTAGTCGATTAAATATTGCGTGCGGAATAATACGCGAGGGTTGTCGCGTGTTTTCCGGTATAAATATCGTGTGTACACCCGTTGGCGAAAAAACTGTGTTCCCCCATCTCACACACACACACACACACACACACGCGCGCGCGCGTGTATATGTGTGTGGTACAATGTTTTTCACGTGTGCAAAATGTCCTATGTATCATCGTGCCTACTATCTCTCCCTCTCTCTCTCTCTCTCTCTCTCTGTTCCCATCGCTCAACTGATCTCGTATGTCCTATCGTCTGTGCATGTGTGTGTGTGTGTGTGTGTGTATGTGGGTGGGTGTTTGTGTACGTGTGTACCTGTCCAGGTATTCGGCTAACCCCTAGAACCCACACCACTGCAGTTTCGCGAGTTTGCATAAAAAAACGAGAGAGAACCGCGCTCGCGAACCATGGGTGCAGCAGCACACGATTATACTTTTATTGCCAGCGAGATATACCCCGACGAAACACACGAATTATACACGCTAATACGAAATATCCAACTATAAACTCTTTCAACAACTATACACGACTTGCACCCTGCGAACGAATCACCACTTTCCTTCTCTCTCACACACACACACTCTCTCTCTCTCTCACGCACACACACACACACACGCACACACTCTCACTCTCTTTCTCTCCCTCTCTCCCTCTTTCTCTCGGTAAAACACCGCGGTATTTTTTCGTTAATTAACTAATCGATTCATTAATTGTAACTCTCTCTGCTCCGAAGAGGAACAGATCAGCAACTACGGGAGGAATTGGCACCACGTTTGCTCCCACTTTGAATTAACACACACCCCCGTCTGTCTATACCAGCATTCACAGTTTCTTTTCTTTTTTTATCTATACACTGTTATTTAATATGTATGTCATCTCCCTTTCTGTCTGTCTATGTATATGTATATGTGTATGTGCGTGTGTGTGGGTGCGTGTGTTTTGCTTGTATAGGCAGATGAGAGTGGAGCTCATGTAATTGCATTAGAATCCCCCACTTTAATTAATAACGCGAACTCTCTTCCGACACGCCTAAAACGCTCCTTAGATTACGCGGTTATAATATCGTCGATCGGCGCAGCGCTTCACCACGAAAAAAATAAAGCTGCCCGGTCTTTGGACAATGTTCAACCCGGCTGCAACGCCAATTTGTTGTTGGCGTCCTCGCAATTGTTCGCGTCGGAAAAAACGGCGTTCGCGGGCGAGTACGCGCCACGGTACTCCAAAGCTGGACCTTCCTCCTCGCCGTGACGTCTTTAGCTGACCCCTGAACTCGTTCCGTTTCGGTGCGAGAATAATCTGCGCTGAGTTTTTGGATCGATCGGACACGCTCGTGGCAAAATTGAACGCAACGAAATGGAAATAGGCGCGTCCTGAATGGAGAGAGTTGTTTCTGAAAAGTTTCAACATTTTGACAATATTATGGTTCCTCATTTATTAGATACAATATAATATATAATATAACAATATTATATATTCCTCATATCTGGTCAAATTAATCAGCTCAATTTTTTTAAGCGATACAGTGATCTCTCTATATACGTCGCCAAAGCCTGGATGATAAGTGTCGC
>CM052114.1:3973684-4006942 GCA_028454245.1 Halictus quadricinctus | reverse complement strand
TTCGACGACCGATTATCAGCTCTCGAATTCTCGGTAAAGGTTCGTAATTAGAATTCCTCGTTGGTCGATCGACAAGTCGAGATCGACAAATCGAGAATTTAAAAAGAGAAGGATTGGCATTAAAGAAGCAGCGCGCGGCTTTTAACTCTGGCAAATATCGATTGGGAAATCGATTCTGTTATCGTGCCGGCGTTATTTCGAACGGGAGCGGAGAGAGTTGTAATAAACCGTTCTTTCGTTTCATCGATTCAGCAGCTCGGCTCCGCGGGGCGGTTGTAAATCGTCTGAACCGGAAAAAGGGGAGACATGAATCTCGTGGTGTACGCGGCTAAGTGGATTTCGGTGAGACGTTTTCGCTTGTACTGAAATATTTTTGGCCGGCCACCTTACGGGAATGGAAACAAATGATGATATGCTAAATATAATTCAACCGTGCCACACGTCGAATCTATAAATTGCCGGTTCGTACTTTCGAATGCCGGTCCCGCGTTACCTATCCATTTCGCCGGCGATCAAAGGAACTTTATACCGGAGAGCCAATAACGAGAGTCAATCGATCGTGTAACCAGTCAGAGGAAAAACAACCTGCCAAGTTTCGGAGGAACTTGCCGAGTTCACAGATAAGAATGATCCTGCACGGCGCACAGAAATACAGGGGAGGAATTCGTTACGAAATTACTATCCTCCGAGCGACTCCGGAATTTTCAACTTATCGGATGAATATGCCACGTTTCTATTCGAGCATGCCAAAGTTCAGTCTACTTAGGGGATGACTGGTTGATATCGATTCTACAAAAAAATCCCCTGAGCCGTTAACACGTCAAGTTACAGCACCGCTGCCCTTGCATACTGATTGTCAGACTATAGATTTAGCTTAGGGGACGTCGGTTTTTGTTCAAGTCCATGCTCTAAGGAAAAGAATATAATATTTAAAAAGTCAATGCAATTCATTGGAACAACGTAAACATAGGTGTCGATTTTTTAAAAATCATAGTTTGGAACGGAATTAACGTGTTAACGCTTTCTGAGTGTGACGTTGTTTTGTCATATACAGGGTGTTTCATCTAACTCGAGTATCTATATCTCGCTTGTTTTTTATGAGAGAAAATAACGTCAGAGGAAAACATTAGCGAAGGTCATAACATTACAGGTCGATGGATTTGTCTTGACCTTGGCTGTCATATAGCGATAATGAAAATATATCATTCCATTTAAAGAAACTTCGATGACCTTGAAATCCCAAAAAATATAACCAACAAATTTTGTTGCCCCTCTGAACCAACTAACGTTTTCGTCTGCAATTTTTTTCTATCATAAAAAACAAGCGAGATATTTTAGATGCTCGAGTTAGGTGAAACACCCTGTACACCGACCGAATACAATTTTTTTAGCACGCTTCAAAGTCAATTTTTAATGCGATTTATAAAGTAAAGCGAGTTTCATAACGAGACGTGTGTTACGTAAATTATTGTTACGATCAGACTGGGGACCTGTGTGACAAATAAAAAATTTCTGCACGCATCGCGACAAAGGAATTAATCTTTCTGTCATAAATGCGTTAAAATCGAAGTTTACATGTTGGTCTTGCGTTATTAAGTTGTTTCGATTTTTCTGTGATTCCGGTGTGGCACTGAACGTGTTAAATTAATTCAGTACATGATTCAGTGCTAGAGGAATAAATCTGGGAAAATTGATAAGAGGCGTGACCG
Source organism: Halictus quadricinctus (assembly GCA_028454245.1). Lineage (NCBI taxonomy): Eukaryota > Metazoa > Arthropoda > Insecta > Hymenoptera > Halictidae > Halictus > Halictus quadricinctus. The sequence goes on along the minus strand of CM052114.1, from coordinate 4,005,233 downwards.
TTCGTGGAAAAATTGTAGATCAATTTCTAAGCGGAGATTAAATAAAAATAGTAATATTCGCGCAGCCCCGGGATTGTTTGTTTAAAGTTGTACACGGTATACAAGACCAGCCACACAAAGAAGATAAGCGCGCCTCAGGGGTGATTTGAATTACGCGCTTAAATCTGAATTTCATATTATCCGAACGTTTTAGTGGGCAAACATTCAGTTTGCACAAACGTTACACAGCCCGAATACCCCGGATGCACAAGTAATGCCCGGGCCATTTGAATAATTCGGGATTCAAATGACGCGAAATTCTGAAGAGATTAGCTGCGGCGAAATACTATATTAAGTCTGATTAAATTATGATCGGGGACAAGGGGGGTATGAAGCTCGGAACTGTAATGAACCGAGCTCTGTGACGTTCAATCGACGAGTCCTATCGACTCTGTTTTTTAAATAACATCACCATGGCAATCCTATTCCACGCTCATCTGCGCAAAATTCCTACTGCGACATATACACAGGATTTCCTCTCCGTCAGTTTATGCGCTTCCGGTGCTCGAGCAATTTCCAACTCTGTGTTCAAATATTCGATATATGTCCAAAGCACGGGTCCAGCCACGGACATATATCGTGCAGGAGATACACTCCTCGGAGAGGTATACTCCTACCGAGGTATACTGGTGGGGATAATTCCGCGACAATTATCGGCCATGCCTCTGCGACATAAATAGAGAATTCACAGACTGAGACAGCACTGGGACCTTCGAAAAAGTTCAAATTTACAGAAATACTTTTCGATGTACAGGCTGTAAAGAAATGTTTAGTCTTGGCTGCCATAGGTGTATTCTACATCTTCAGATCGATGAAGATCTGGAAAAAAGAGTTTCCGCAAAATTGTCCTTGACCTTCAATTTCAAGGTCAAATTTCTTTTCATTGCATTATATTCTACGCGTCGTGACAATAACCAAAAAAATTGACCTTGAGATTCAAGGTCAAGAACAATTTCGCGGCAACTCTTTTCCTTAGACGCAGAATACGTCCATGGCAGCCAAGGCCAAACATTTCTTTACACCCTGTACAGTTCAAGAGTACGAAAGCCAAATGTTGGAAAGAAGTTCATTTCACGTTTGTCTTGCAAATGTCGCCGGGGTCGTGAGAGAAGGTGAAGTTGCACTGGAAAGTGACTACACGGGGATGAAAGAGGTCCAGATTTCGGTAACGAAGCGTCGCGTCGACCCGTCGCAACTTTCTCTAATAATTCCCCAAGACTGTGAACCTTTTCGGAAAAACCATTCTCCCAGTCACCGAGTAACAACGCCTAGACCAAGTTCCGAGAAGTTCTCGCGATAATATTCCCGCGGCGTACCGGCCTCGCATTCGCGGAGAATAATTTGCACGAGGGCTGGGCCGAGATGCTGCGCACACTCTCGGCTTGTTAATGCTTGGAAAAACAAGCTGCCGTCGACACACGGGCTGTCCGGCACACGGGCAACCGCGGAAAGCACCGAAAATGAACCCCCAAAAAGAAAACTCTGCCGGAGAAAACTCCAATTCGAACCGTATTTCCAATACCAACGAAGAAAGACAACAGGAGAAAACAGAAGTCCTCCGGGAACATTCTCGGTCGATTATTTCGAAGGAACAGGAACACACCAAGGCAACGCAGAGAAGAAAGATCCGTTTCCCCACAGCATTCGAAGCCTGATCATTTCAAGGAAGAAACTCCAGTCGAGTCTCCGGGGGGAGGGGAGGGGGGAAGGATCGAGAGAGCCGCAAGTTGTGACAAGCTACCTTGCCCAGACAGGTAGGTTTAGTTTCTGGTAGCAACAATCCGGGCTGTTCTCCTCCATTGGCTAAGCTAGCGGAGTTTAAAGCAAGCGAGCTCGCGCGCGAGAAGAGAGGCGAAAGGCGAAAGCCTCTTGTCGCGTGTACTCGAGAAAACGAAACTCTTTGCAGTAGGTACACCTCTCCGAACCGGTGATCCTCTTATTGAGCACCTCAGTCGTCGACTCTCCACTTCAACCGTTCATCCGTGAAGCACGGCCCTAGCGTAATAAGGGCGAGAAGATATGCCTTTAAGGAGCTTATCGCGGAAAGGACCTCTGGCCCCTCGGAGTTTCTCCGTCTACTGTATTACCCCTTTCGCTCCCACCGACCTCCCCCTCCGGTCCATCTTACTCTCCGCAACCTCCATCCTCTTCTATATTCATCTCTCTGTAGCTCCCATCTCTCTTCGCATACCTCTCTTCAGCTTTATCTTCCTCCACTTTCCTCTTATTTATTCCTACCTTCCTCTATCCGTCTTCTCCATTGTGCTCTAGCTTCCTCTCTCTTTCTCTAGCTCTATCTTTTCCTATGTACCTCTCCCTAGCTGTGTCTATCTACAGTGAATATACGATTTATGTCAACAACACGGGTCTTGCCGGCGACATGTATCGTCCAGGAGACAAACCCGAGCCGTGTTGTGTTTACAGTCCTTGGCGACAGGGGACTCCCAATGGGGATCCGCGACATTTATCGTCCAGGCTTCGGCGACATATATAGAGAAATCACTGTATTTCTACTTTCCTCACACCAGCTTCGTCCATCTTTCTCTAGCTCTGTGTGTCCTCTTCTGTCTTGCTCTGTCTACCTTTTTCTAGCTCTAAGTGTCTTCCTCTGTCTAGCTCCCTCTTCTTCTGTCAAGCACTGTCTGTCTTTCTGTAGCTCTGTGTGTCTTCTGTCTAGCTCTGTCATCCTAAGTCTAGCCCTGTCTTCCTCTATCTAGCTCTGACTTCCTCTGTGTCGCTCTGTCTTCTTTAGCCTAGCCCTGTCTTCCTCTGTCTAGGTCCCTCATCTTCTGTCAAGCTTTGTCTTCCTCTGTCTAGCTCTGTCTTCCTCTGTCTAGCTCCCTCTTCTTCTGTCTAACACTATCTGTTTTTCTCTAGCTCTGTGTGTCTTCTTCTGTCTAGCTCTGTCATCCTAAGTCTAGCCATGTCTTCCTCTATCTAGCTCTGTCTTCTTTAGCCTAGCTCTGTCTTCCTATGTCTAGCTCTGACTTCCTCTGTCAAGCTTTGTCTTCCTCTGTCTAGCTCTGTCTTCCTCTCTCTAGCTCCCTCTTCTTCTGTCTAGCACTGTCTGTCTTTCTGTAGCTCTGTGTGTCTTCTGCCTAGCTCTGTCTTCCTATGTCTAGCTCTAACTTCCTCTATCTAGCTCTGACTTCCTCTGTGTCGCTCCCTCTTCTTCCGTCTGTCTTTCTGTAGATCTGTTTGTCTTCTGTCTAGCTCTGTCTTCCTAAGTCAAGCCCTGTCTTTCTCTGTGTAGCTCCCTCTTCTTCAGTTTAACACCATCTTTCTCTAGCTCTGTGAGTTCCTCTGCCTAAGTCGTGTCTTCCTCTGTCTAGCTCCCTGCTCTTCTTCCTAGCCCCGTCTTCCTCTGTCTAGCAGTGTCCTCTTCTGAAAGGATCTTTAGTCGCGGCCGCCAGGGAATATTAAACAACCGATAGCCCCCGCGAACCGTGTAGAGCTATAATACGCTGTTTCGTTCTCGGAAGCCACTTTGTTCGAGATCGATGGACGCGCCCGGAGATCCAGAAAGAAGCGATCCACCAAGGCGGAAGTAATGGTATCGAAGAGAGAGCGGATGGGAAGAGAGAACACGGTCGAGCGAAAAGCGCGCTCGAGATGAAAATGGACGCCGATCGGGAATAAGAAATCGACCGACCGGGAAACTGTTCGAACCCGGTGGATGAATGGAGTCGCGAAAGTGTTATGAATTCGCGACGGGTACTGATTAGTTTTGTTGGACAACGAGCTGTTTCTAGACGGTGTGATTCTATTGGTAGAATTTCTCTGCGAGACACCGAGGACGCACGGAACGTTCGAAGACTCGAGGTTGCCGGGAGAATTTCGTGAAATTATTTATTTCGTTGCGAGACGTCTGTGTGTTTCTTTTTTTTTCGTTTTGGAGATACATGTAATGTAAACTGATCGCGATAAAGCGCCGAGAAACGTGAAGAGTTGTACTTGGGACCTTGTAAATTTGGAAATACCGGGATAAACAACGATAAGGGAATATCGTTCGATTATACTCTATACGTCAGCGGGGAGAGAGTGTGCGTTGCGTTATCAAATCCAAAAATCAATCCCGCCGTTGATAATATTATTTCTGTGCGGATTACGAAACGATTACGCGATTCTCTGGCAACGCCAGGCTAATTGAAACGTGCCGAATTAATGCAAGGACTATCGATATTTTATCCGAGTTTCATGATTTTATCCAACGACCGAAGCGTTCTAACACCTAACCACTGGACTGCGAATCTGTGCACAGAATTAAAAGTTTCTGCACTAATTTCAAGATATACCAACATTCTTAAATTCATCGAATCTTCTTCACTATTTTGTATTTCGCTTGCTAATTGTTGCAACGCTGACACAAAATCCGCAGTCCATTAATGCCAGCAGCATAGTCTCATTAGAATTCACACAGCTTCGTTATCAGTAATTTAGTTCGACGCTAAGTTATTGACTACGAGGAGAACCGAATTACATTAATGAGAAATTAGAGCCTGTCACCGTCTACATGTAAATTCTTCTGACAAGCAATTATGCTTTTCAAGGAAACGAATAAAGAAAACTGTAACGAAATACCAGCGTGGGTCAGAAATGACTCCGGCATAGAACTCGCAGGAGTCCGGGGGCTAGGCAACTGTCCTTTCATACTAACTCTCATATTTCCCCGTCTAGCTCGCATAATCAATGTTCCATGGTACACATGCATTCCGACGAAAATATACAGTGTTGTCTCTATATATGTCGCGAAAGCCTGGACGATAAACGTCGCGTAATTATCCCCACTAAGACCCGTGTTGTTGACATATATCAAAAACATATGACATATATCGAAAATTCCTACTTCTCCGCGCGCAAAAAAATTAGTATTTAGTAAAAATTCCGTAGGATCGCGGCAGCTGTCATTCGCGATGCAACCGAGCTCCTTAAGATGCAAGCCGACGCTTCGCGAGCGTCGCGACGCCGCAAAGAAAGACGAAGAGGGAACACACTGTTCTACCCCCGTAGATCGATTGCCTGGGGTTCGCAAAATACGAGCAAAAAGAATAATTACGCTAATGAAGGGGGAAGGGGGGGGGGAGAGGAGGCGCTATGTAATTAAATGCAACGGTGACGGGACCGATGGCCCGCGTCGTCACGGACCGACGCAAAACGATAAAACGCTTTTTATCGTTAACCGTGAGACGCCCTTTGACCGAGACTGGAGAAAGTCTCGTTATACTAATTTCCATTTGGCTCCGCCGTACCGTTGCCTGGCGCTAAATGTACGAGCCCATAACCGTGCTTCCGACTTTAAACGTCGACGCCAGTTTCTCGTCGTCCTCGTCCTCGTCCTCGTCCTCGTCCTCGTCGTCGTGCGAGAGAACCAGCTTCTTGCTGGGCTTTCCGGGATGTGACAACATGTCTGCTCTCTGACGACTAAGCATGAAGGGGACAGCCTACGCGAATGTCGCGGGAGAAATTCACGGAATTCGTCGCAACGGGTACCCTCGCCCTGGCGCACGGTCAATAATGAATTACTGACAAAACGGTGCACTTACGTGGTGGGGGGGGGGGGGTACCGACTTATATCGAAACTGCTCTCTTGAATAATAGTTCGAGGGAGGCGACGCGCCAAGGCGACGCGAAACTCGAGTTTTTCGTCTCGAGCTCTGCCAGAAACCGTTCTCCTCCGTTTCGCGAAAGTACGGTTCGAAAAGGAGGCTGCGAGAAACATAATAAAAATATAAATATTGATATTTCGACTTCTGTAACGAATACAGTGAATTCTCGATATATGTCGACAACACGAGTCTTGCCACCGTCGTGTATGTTTACACTCCTCGACGTCCGGACCCCTTGAGGATGACGTTTATCATCCAGGCCTTGGCGACATATACAGAGAAATCAGTGTATTGCGTAGAAGATTCGGCGACCGAAGAAAAGGATTTTCATGGATTTTGTAGACAAGATTTTTCGGATGTCAATCATCGAGAAAGGTCCCACAGGATTAAACTAGTACAATAAACAATTATAATGCGAACAACGTAATCCATTCTATTCTCCCATCCAACGAATCCTCAACCTTCCTGAAATCACTCTGGACCTAGTGAAGCGCCTAACAGGGGAGTCCCAGTGAGCAGATTACGACACCATTTTATTGGCCTGCTAATACATTTCCCTCCCCCCGCAAAGACACGCCCACCAACCCCAAACGCTACGACCAGGGTACACATAGTTAGAACGCGAGCTGGACACAAGAAATACTGCAGATAGTAACATTACAGAAGGCTATTTCGCGTTCGAGTGTGCCGTTGAACGACTTTTCCATCAGGATCGATCACCCGTACATAAGGGACGAGTTTACGAGCTGTTTCTAGTTTTCCCGATTGATCTTGGTTTAATCGGCCAGCATGTCAACGCGTCGACTCCCGCACACGCTCGTCAATCGCGAAATCCGCTTATCCGTCGCGACACGGGAAACTTGAGCGGTGCCCAATAATGCTGCGAGCGACACGGGGGGATCGGAAACGTTGCAAATTTCACCGCCAGTTTTCGCACAGGGTTGATAAATACGCGGGTCCGATACCCGTCGACCGTAAAGCTGCTAGAACATCAGGCCAGCCGAAAAGAAATTCCGCTGCGCACCAATGTCCAAAAAAAAAAAAAATTCCAATGTTTTTCGCAAACGGTAAGAGCAATTTCGTACTCGAACCGAAAAATATTGTTCGATAGAGATCGTTTCGGAGGAAGCCTTCAGAAGTTTCGGAACGTTTCTCTTTGAAACGAATTCGATTTTTGGATACGCGAATGAGATTAGATGCGAGCTGCAGAGATGAATTAGGCGATGACGATTTGAATGCTGGTTTGGATGATACTGAACAGAAATCTGCGAAGCTGGTAGTTAATCTGTTAGGAAACTCGTTGATGCGAATATCAAGATAAAAATTGATTCTTCAAATTGAGCGATTAATTCGTATCACTTGAGTATATATGATATGGCAGATAATGTATCAATGTACGAAGTGCTTTAACAATAGAACTACCAAGGACTGGATGCAACTGCAAAAAATGAAAAAATTGCATTTGTTTAGATTTCCTACCAGTTTTGGTTGAATATCTACTTCCACAGAGAAGTTTATTAAAAAATAACAATAAACATATTTATAATTTCAATATTTCTAAAGGAAAAAATTAGAAGCAAGTTATTTTGACTCCTCCGGGTTAAAATTGCAAAAGAAATGTGAAATAATTAATTTCTGTCTCGAGTTACACTTTCTTTGGGACATCTTAATCGTAGAGCAGTTGATTTGTTTTTGCAGGCAATTTCTATCTGCGAGTTGCACCGAAGCCGAGCACTAAATAGAACCGGAACAAGAATTAGAACAGAAGTAGAACAATAGGACATGGAATTTCAGGGATCAAAAATAAAAGTTATTCTAAAATTTTCCATGATAAAAATCACTAATGAAAACTCAAATATTATTGAAATTTAAGATAATCTGCACGAAATGTAAAGAAAAAAATTCGAAGAACAAAATGATAAAAAAAAAAACGATTTTTAGACTTTTGGTTACAAATAACAGTTATTCCAAAAAATTGGAATCTCCTCGATAACTGTTATCGACGAAGGAAAAAGGTTTCGATTGCTCAAAACAGTTATCGACGATCGAATTTCTTTTCACTTGTTCATAATAATTATTGATGAGAAAATTCATTTCACTTGCTTATTTAATTACTGAGTTGTCTACTCTTTTTTCGGATGGAGCAAGCCTGTGAAATTCATTGAGAAGATTCATTGAGTCACATTAAATTTTGATTGTAGCAATTAATCTTATGAATAAAAAATTTATTAAATAATTGATTGTCTACCATTTGAAAGTTGTACTATTTAATAATAACTATTACAAATTTCCTTCATCAATAACTGTTATGTGTGATCGAAATGAACTTCTCTCATTGATAACTGTTATTAGCGACCGAAATAAATTTCTCTTATCGATAACTGTCATGTATAGACTGCGGATCTTTATGTAAAGTAACAATTTTTTACCTGAATTGCAACGAACTGTAGTGACATAGAAATTTATTTTCTGAAAATAATTTAATAGCATGTTCCAATTTTCCTAAGTTTTGCTATTTAAAATTACATCTCCTAATTTGTGTCATGAATGCATAAAATCCGCAGTCTAGTTATTAGCGACCGAAATAAATTTCTCTTATCGACAACTGTCATGAGTAGACAGCGGATCTTTATGCAAAGTAACAATTTTTTAAATGAATTGCAACGAACAGTAGTGATATAGAAATTTATTTCCTCAAAATAATATAATAGTATGTTCCAATTTTCCTAATAGTTTTGCTATTTAAAATTACACCTCCTAATTTGTGTCATGAATGCATAAAATCCGCAATCTAGTTATGCGCGATCGAAATAAATTTCTCTTATCGATAACTGTTACAAGTGATCGAAATAAATTTCTCTCAACGGACACATTTACCAAAAAGAGAACAAATTTTCGGTCACTTATAATTCCTATTTGTAACCAATACGACTTTAATCGATGAAATATTTGTTATTCCATGACTTGTTTCCTTTTTGGTGATAACAGTTATGGTCCCTGTGGAATTATCGTTTCAGCGACCGTCCCGAACATTCGACGGCTTCCCAAGCGAAACGAGAACGGGAAAGAGCGCGCGCGAGTATCAAGGAAACGATTAGGCTAGCTCGATACCATTCGAATCTGCACAGTCTGTATCTCGGGATGTTTCAGTTTGATATGACCCATCAGGTTATTCAGCCGAGTTCGACGGCATCCGCACAATGGGCACACATAATTCCCTGTATTGTGGATCGAGAAATGATTCTGCACATCGGACACGACCGTATCGCATAGTTTGCACTTGCTAGTGTCCGTGTGCGGTATCTTCTCGAAAAACTCCGACAGATTAATTTTCTCGGCGCTTGCGATCGGCGCGCACGCTGCGCCCTTACCGGTTAAAAGCGTTGTATCTGCAAATAGAGAAAAAAGAAGTAGCGTGTGAGAAAGGCCCCTTCAACGTTGATTCGCTTCGTTTTCGTCCTCTCATTTCTCCGTTCCGTCTCCTGCCAGTTTCGAATCTTTCTTTCGGTTTCGATCTTAGTTTTCTTTTTTTTTTTAATTTTTTCATTCTCTCCGTTTTGTCGTTCGTGGTGTTGCTCTCGGGTTTGCTTCGCCTTGATTTTGCCTCACGCTGCGCAGAAATGGGTTGATCGACGACTGATCGATCGCACGGGTTGATCGATTAAGGTGATAGAAATCGCCGGGAAGATCGCTGATTGTAGTTGGTGGAGAAAGGGGACCGGTGTTGTGTGTTCGGCATAGTTTACGTTTTACATGTTGTTCTTTATTTATATTATATTTTCTATGTTCTATATGTATAGGCATCGAGATTATCGATCATTGTATTAGTCGAGTATTGTACTTAAAAGGAAAGGCACCATTAAACAAAACCCCTCTATGAAAAGTCTGTTCTTGCAACAGCCTTCAGGCCTCAGAGACTAGTTCATCATTGACTATTTGATCCGAGCCGACAACGCGAGCTATCGCGTTTCCGACTCGTCTTCTTTCTTTTCACGTGTTTTTTTTTTCTTTGTTTCTCTTTTTTAATACTCAGTCTTCGACGTCATTCACAACCTATGATATATATATAGATATATATATATATATATGTATGTATATATATTGTATATAAATAGTATAAAATTATATAATATAAGATCTATAAATATTCGTATAAATAGTCACTTAATACTGATCACCTCCATCTGTGGAACAAGACTGGCGTTACTATAGTTTGACACCGGGCATGGAACTGGACGGAAACACCCTAACGATTCTAGTATGGTCGTTCATATTCGATTGCGACGCACGAAATTCCCGATAAAAATCAAAATTACGGTCAAAACAAATGGCCAATAAATTACCACTGATTTGCACAAGTTTTCTCATGTTACTGAATTAATTAAAATGATCCGAACGCATCTCAGACACTTTCGCGAATGAAATTCTATTAAAAATGATCTACAGTCAGTTAGTTTGAATTTTCCGTGGACTCGATCAGTCGCGACAGTAAAAAATCGTCTAGCAAATTCGGCAAATATTTTAGAAAATTTCCAAAAAACACATTAAAAAATGCAAAACAGCTTCCTAAAATTCCTCGAACTCGAAAAAGACTGACCAAGGTGTTCAGAAGAGAAATTCGTCCAGAAAGGATTGCATTTCTCCAAAAAGATCCCTCCGACGGCGGTGCCCGGGTCAATGTTGACCCAAAGCGTAAAAATTGTCACTAATTCCCCGATTCCCAGCGATTAAATGAATATTAGGATAAAAGACTAACGTGTCTACCAGAGGTATCACCAAGTATTTGTTTAAAAAAAAATTTAATAAAGAGGATCCTAAACATGATTAAATATAAAATAATAATCCGCCGTTCGAGGATTAACCCTGCAAATTCTGGGCCCGTGCCGGAGTCACTTCTGACTCAAATATCTCTCTAATACAGTTTTACTCCGATATAAGACGACGGCTCGGGACCGCCTTTCGTCGTATTTCGAATGTGGCAGAAAACTATAATATGACATAACCTTTCGTTCTGGCACTGAGCGGTGTGGAGCGAACAACTTGAAAAGAAAAAGAGGGAACAGCGATCATCTTATTTCGAAATAAACAGCGTGGTCTTGTATCGGAATAAAACTGTACGTGTTGACGGGTCACAAATGACTCCGGCACAGGACACGGGAGGGTTAATGCTCGCTTTCCCGAGGGATCGAGAGGAATATTCTGCACGATCGTTCTACGACTATAAAGCAAACAAGAGGTACAGTGTTTACACGATGTATGTCCAAAACACGGGTCTAGCCAGTGACATATATCGGGCAGGAGATGTTATTCTTTGATCCACGTGGAAAAGGACAGACGTAGAAGTCTAGAGGCCTCGGTTCATGGAGTGGGGATAATTCTGGGTCATTTGTCGGCTATTTGTGACATATATAGAGTAAACACTGTACCGCTACGCATTCGAAAGAGGTGTATTTAGGTAGTTCGTGGCGCAGCAACCGAATATTAACGTCGAACAATTTCGCAAGCGTTCCGGGTCGTGTGCGAAAAACTGGCTGCGCGTATCTCTCTCTTATGCAAATCTAATCAGAGGCAATATCTCGGAGGTTCTTGCACGCGGAATATACCGCGGGCCGAAATCAACGTAAAATTCAGTCCCATGCGCCGTAACATAGAGAGAGGGTTGAAATCTCTATCTCTCTTTCTCTCTTTCGTAGACTTTCGTTGTGAACCGTGCAAACACAGAGTCCACAATAAACAATCTCACCTGCCGCGACAGCGGGAGAATCGGGGAGCAAAAAAGATGCTATCCGGTTAACACTATTTCACGGTATCCGCTGGAGGTAGCATTATAATACATGAACACAGTATACAGCAGACTCTCTCTCTCGTCCAAGCACGCAGATATTGTTCCTTTCTTTGTACTCTCGAATTTATAATTACTCCGTGAGATCTCTATACGGGGAGAGGTCGCCTAGCTGTACCACCTAAATTTACGGATAACCTGCTCGTTGCAAACGATAAAAGTTTCAAACAAAAGTTGTTGGACATTAACCCGTACGCACAATGAAATAATTAGCTTTTTCGTATTTCGCTGTTTTTATCGAGATACCAAGACGACCTTTAGTTTTTGTTTCGTAATTGGGAAACATTTGAATATGCAATTTGAAAGAGTATCGAACGCTGAGTGAAAAAGCAATAGAGATATTCTTTAGTTCATCTTTGGCGGAAGTATGGCGACGAAAAATTTTTCTTTCGAAATTATTTGATCGTGAATCTTTTGCTAATGTGTTCGTCGCGTTTTTCCGATTAAAGCGAGTCCAAACACGATACAATTTGCATCGCGTTTACTCGTTTAATCCACGATTCAGTGGAACCTCCATTATCCGAACGTTCACGTCTCAGTGACTAGTCCGGATAATCAAGCCGTTCGTGTTGGGTATTTACTCGGGAAAGCGTCACGAACATGTTGGTGAAGGTTTCGTAAAAAAATAATTGAAAACACGCAAGTATAATTTTCTCCGCGGTGACTATTCACTTTATGGACCTTAGTACATTTTTACTCCCAAATCGCATACCCGAATATCCCAGATAACAATGCAAAAACTCAAGCTCACCTTTGTGTATCTCTATAAAATATCGAGACATCAAAAAAGCAATCACATCGCATGTCTTAGTAGATACAGTGATTTCTCTATACATGTCGCCAAGGCCTGGATGATAAACGTCGCGGAACTATCCCCACTGCCACGGGGTATACCCCGTGAGGGTCCAAGGACAGTAAACATAACACGGCTCAGTTATGTCTCCCGGACGATACAAGACGCTGGCAAGACCTGTGTTTTGTTGACATATATCGAGAACTCACTGTATAGAGGAATTTTGTGTTCCAAACATTTTGTTATACAGCGAGCAGGTAACGAGTAAATTCGGGTGGGGCGATTCAGCGACACGCCCTGCATAATCACCCAAAAATCTACAAAGACCCTGACCTACAAATCATGAGATACGGCCAGGAATCAATCGCTTATAAAGGTGAAAGAAAACTGAAGACAAAACCCTTAAGTTAAAACTAGAAACTAAGACGCACGACAATAAATAATTGGCTTCCATAATAAGGAGAATAATTTAAACGAGGGAAAATACGATTAAAAGTAGCGAGCGGGGCGCTCGATTAAACGAATGCCGAGTGTTTTACGGTCTCTCGACCGAAGGAGCTCGATTAATACTAATCGCCTCTGGATTTCGGTTTTTTTTTCTCGTTTTCTCGATGTTTCTTTCCTTTCCGGTTTTTCTCGATGTCCATTCTCGAGGGTAGGGGAGGGAGGGTATTTTTTTTTTCTCGAACGGTTGTAATTCGAATAGTTCGGCCGATTTTTAGCGAGCGCGGCCACGCGCGAAAAGCCTAGGTGAGGTAAGCCGGTTCCGATTTCGCTAAAAAGTGCTTGTGCTCGAGACGCATGAACGGCGATATCAACGATCCCTCTCGTATGCCGTGCTTCAACTTAATATGCCTTTTCAGATTGTCGGACCTCGTTAACGATATCATGCAGATTTGGCACTGATACTTATCGGGGAAATGCGATTTCATGTGCTTTTTTATGTTGGCCACGCTCTTCCCGCAGAGCTTACAGCTCTCCGCGCCGAGACCGTTCGACTGTTCTAACTTATTCTGACTGTCTTTACTTATATCCTTGTCTTTTTTGCTAGTTCCGTTCGTTGTTCCTGGAATTACAAGATCCCGATTTCAATAATTGCTTAGCAGATCATCAGCGGTTACCGACAATCTCTACTAGAAGTTCATGATAAGACAATGCCAATGGAGAGAGAGACAAATATATAGATATATGTATATATCAAATTAAGAGGAAAACTAGAAGAAAACAAACAAAACTTGTGTGGCGGAAACACCTCTCGTGGAAACGACGAATATTATACATATATAAATACTCCACTCCGCGAAATTTGATTCGACTAAAAAAAATCACATTTTGAAATTGCTTCCACGCCTTTGAACTAGTTTTTTTAGCCCTTAAGTGGTACATAAATCTTTCCAAAATGCATATTTCCAGGTACAGTAAAGTCTTGATCTAAGTCCAATCCTAGGGTCCGAGCTGTGACATAAATCGTGTAGGGCTACTATTTTAATCATCTTGACACTACCTACCGGAAGCCTATTAACAGAATTTTCAATTTAAAAATCTTTAATAACAGATTGTATTATTGGGGGTGAGTCGTTGGTTCACGACCGGAATTACTGGCGACGTTGAAGAAATATATTAATTTTTCATAGGGATGCTACTTGCCGGACAGCGAATGTAAATGTATATATGTATAATATCGTCTCAACTCACACTTCTACGTCAAGTCAAATAGTTGCAGAGAAAAGAGGGGATTCTCTCAATGAAAATACTCCAATCAACAGTGTTTACGAAGGCCAATCGAGAAACACCACACTCATAATAAACAGTACGTTTCCGGAAAAGATCTTTTACAAAGACGTACAGATGCCTACTCGTACCAAAAAGAAAAAAAAAATTAAAAAAAAAAACGATCAATATCATGTCACGAATTAATACACGAACCAAAAAAGCGCACACCTACTGTTCTTCAAAATCATCATCAATATCAGTAATCCAATAAATAATCAAAATCAACAAAAGTAAGAAAGAACAACAAAACGCAAGGCTAGCACAACACGTCGTCACACAACTAAATCAACGATCAAGAAGACAACCGAAAGAGAGAGAGAGAGAGAGAGAGAAAGAGAGAAAAAGAAGAGAATGAAGATAGAAAAAAAAAAAAGAAAAGAAGACACTCCGAACGAAAAGATGAAGTATAAAAGGGCTCGTGATTGCGGAGTGAGACACGCAGAGCTTTGTGAAACTTCGTCACACTTCGTCACACTTCGTCACACCTCGTCAAACTTGGTCGAACTTTGTCGAACTTGCGGAACTCACGAAATCGAGCTGAAAGAATAGAAGAAGTAGAAAAGAACAGGAAAATCAAGATAAGAGAACGACGCTGGGAGATCGACGAATCTGCGCAGAGAGACCAGACTGACGACTCTTCATTTTTGCATCATCCATCGGCGAAACCGAACTATAATAATCGGCGAGATCGACGATAAAAACACAAACGTGTCCTCCCCGTTAACAAGAAAATTCGATTTTCCCAATGAGAGACCGTTGTTGGGGTGTTTCCCGGCGAAATTCGCTTCGAGACCAGCATCATCTGCTGATCTACGGTTGCGCAATGGCGATTTTTCATTACGGTTGCGAGATTCGCGGTCGATTGATCGATTGCGTAACGAAGACTCGCGGCCGACGGAGTATTTTGTTGCTAATGCCTCCGTTTCCTGGTGAACGTGTGTGGGTTCAAAGTAAACAGCGCAAGAGAGACACGTGAGAATGTAAGATTAAGATCGGCCAGGTATACGGTGATGTAAGAGACGGTGGCAAAAAGGTAATTTGTAAAAGGACAGAGAAAACAGTGTTTGTAAAGGCATGCATAGAGAATCACGCCGTAGTGGTATATATATATAATATCTAATATACGTACACATATATCTGTATACACACGTGTATATCATAGAAATAATATTATATATATATATATTTTTATATATACCAGGTGGTTCACGAGAAACACTCCACCTAAATGGCTCCGTTAGAGATTGAAGAAAATGTTACCAGAGAAAAGTTGTACTGTTAAAGGGGACAAATATGGTGACATAAACAAACAGTTCTGGTTGTAGTCCTTTTCAAGGTCTTTTGAAGGTCGTCGATGATTATCAAACAGCACCATATATTTTTAACTTCACAGATGTCAAGCTGTAGTGTGTAGCTGATGTCAAGACGAGTTCGATGATGTGCTACACTATAACCTTCAAATGACCTTGGACTGATTAATAGATATAGTTCGACTACTCTGTTCGATCAACGGAAATTTAATTTCTTCAGCCATTAGGTCCCATAACACGTGCACGGTTAACGGAAGATAATCACTAAGCGTACGCAAACAAGATTATCAACAAACTACAGCTACGTATGCCGAGTCAGTTATGGTCATCGAATTGTTGTTGTTCAACAATGCGTTACTCAAAGGAGAATAAGACCGGTCTTGTTTCTTTCAGGAAAGAATAATTATATCTTGAAGATCAATTCCAACAGAAACAATTGAGAGTACAATTGATTGCCTTGTAAAACGTTTAAATGTTTGTGTTACTGCCCAAGGTCATAATTTCGAATATTTAATTGAACTCAAATAAAATGATTGCACATTTCGAAGTTATCATTGCTTTATCATAAATTTCTTAGTGCAAGGTCGTTTGAAGGTCACAGTGTACCACATCATCGAACTCGTCTTGACATCAGCTACAGCACTGTGAAGTTAAAAATATATGGTACTGGTTGAAAACGACTACAATCGGCACATTTTTTTATGTCACCATATTTGCCCCCGTTAACAACTTTTCTCTGAAACATTTTCTTCTATCTCTAAGCCTAACGGAGCTATTTAGGTGGCCTGCTCCTCGTGAACCAATCTGTATATTATATATGCATATATACATATATATAAATATAAAATTATGTAGATATAAAATTAGAGAGTCACGTGGGCACAAATATATACACATGTTTCTCACACGCACACATACACACAGAGAATTGCATTCGTTCTCGACACACGCAGACGCACGCACACGGTTCCGTTATATCCTGGGCCTCGTAAAACAGATCCACCGAGATGTATATATGTATATAATGTAGAGAAGGTATATAGCAGAAAACAACAAAAGAATGAGGGTATTAAACACATATACGGGGGACCACGTACGCAATCACCGGCCACACACCATCTCAAAGATTCCAGGCAAACAGGAGTACGGTCCATTTGCTGATACCTTGATTCTTGAATATTTGTTTTTCGGTCCCAAAACCATTTTCCTTCAATTATTTACTATTATATTCTATTGAACACACTCGCGACGAGAATTGTGACATAGCAAATGCACGATACCATCACCACAACACCAAGGATAATAAATGTCTAAAATAAAAATATATATATACGTGTGTGTGTGTGTGTATGTGTGTTATGCTCGTATGTACATAGGGGCACGCGCGCGCGTACACGTATATACATCGAACAGAAGAGAGGATTTTCTATGTATATGTGGTAAATACACATCCAACAAGAAAGATTCTGTTTCGTGTTGTATATATTTTTTTTCTTTTTTTTTTCTATGAAAAACAAAAAGTAGTTTTACCACTCACTACGCTTGCCAGACTCGGAAATAGAGGGATGCTCGCTTCGTACGCCTATGTACGACTCGACGCGCAAAAATCCTTGCAAACGTGCATGCACATCTCCCTCGATTTCTTAGACGTGACGTCGTTCCCCGTGCGCCGCGAATGTAATCGCGAATTTGCGTGGTATGGGGGCGGCGAAAATTTCGATGGAAATGGCGGATAGAAACACACTTGTTGATTCTGGGACGGGCCGCGCGTCAATTGACGAAACATAGGAGCCCGCCGCGCCACGTGCTCAACTTGTTGCGCGCGCGTCGCGACGCGTTTCGCGCTCGGAAGGGCTTCGACGGGCGAAGGGAAGTACGTCATGTCTAAATGGAATGTTGATTGCAATGACAAATGTTTGGAGGTCTTACCATCGAGTCCGTCGAGCATTTCTGGAGGATTATGGTGTTCAGACGGTTCAATTCCTGACACGCTATCGCTTAGCGCGCCCGTCGTGGCGCCGCCCTCCTCGCCGAGCACTCCGACTGGATGGCCCTGCACAGAACATGATCCCTTATGAATTAGGATTGCTTACAATAGTGATCAAATGGTCGAGGATTCGATAACAATTTTTTTTTGTTTTTAGTATCAGTCTATCGTTTTGAATTTATTAGTTTCAGGGGATGATTCTTTGCACCGATCGAGACCTATGAATTATACTGTGTAGAATTGTTTATAATAATAATGAAAGGATCAAAGAATTCGAGTTTTTAATCATACGAATATTTATTCATTTTTCGAATATTAGGCTTATAAATAGTTACCAGTTACCAAATTATTTATTTGTTTTAGGGGTTGATTCCTTGCACAGAACGGAATCCCTACGAATTATGGTGCCCGTGACCTTCGAACGAAGCAATTAGATTGAAGGCAGTACAAGAATTAAGCCAACAAGAATTTTTATTCGTTCAAGGATATACCATGCTGTTAGAAATTGCTACTGAACTAATCCCTGTCTAACCCCATCACTAGAATTTTGGAAGCTTTGAACATAAACTAACAAATTTTAACGAAATGAGTGCAGACGATTTAGGGCAGCAATTTTTTCAAATAAGCATTTTTAAATTCACCTTTTTCACATATTTTTACTTTAGACTTCTGTTCTCTGAGTTCTGTAAGTCAATATTGTTTGTTTTTCTATTTAACAACTATGTGTATACTCTTCAATAGAATTGCTTATTAGGTACGCTTAATGCGAAATACATCAACCAATTAACAACTCGCACATGCAAATAACAGAACTGAATTTTCAACAGCCGCATTTTATTTGCTATTTACAATATTAACTTAAATAATAACAAACGATCGAAGAAATTAAGTAACTGTTACTTCTAAATCTAATCGAGTTCCTAAGGAGATATATTACGAGACAACAACAGTATAACTTCTAATAAAAATATTTAGCTTTTGTTAAAATTCAACGCAGGAATATCCATCACAGACGCACATTAATTAAAAAATGCACATGCTTTGGCAATTCTTTTCTTTCTAACTGTACTTTAGGATTAACAATCTTGCAATACTTTATAGGCAGTATTTTACAGAAATGTTTGTTGTTCGAGTAAACATGCGTACCGATTTCTCTTTATAAATCTACGTTTAAAAAATATTTATTTCTGGAATCACACGTGTAATTTCACAAAATATTTTTCAACGTAATAATAAACATTTTTATAAAATATCTTCGATGTATAACTTCCATTAAAATATCTATAATTTCAACAAAAACTGCTAGGCCTTCTGTATATTAATTGCAAATGATATAACAGAATGCGTGGTAATTAAAAAAGTACATAGCGAGGTTTTTCCAATTAACGTATTAAAAAATAATGCAATAAAATTAAACGAAACAATCTCGTGTAAACATAAACTTATCTGTTAAAAGAAAAATAAAATCAAGATCGTAATATCGCTGACTTTTTTATTATACGCATTTAAATAACTGGAAATGTTTGTACGAGAGTACGATAACGAAAATAAAATTTATATTTTTACGCTACGAATTGCATATGCGTCTAATGCATTTCTTAAAATCAAATCGAGCATAGAAACGAAGAGACAGTTTGGCGAATTTGTTAAACTACTGTGGCACAAGCATGCTAACAAAATGCGAATAAACTACATTAATTTTTCCAAGAAACAACAAATAAATTGCATATACAGCCATGAATAATCGAGAACACGAAATGAGCATACATAAAGAATAACAACTGACTGATTAAAAAAGGAGTGTACATATTTCTGCAGCAAACGAGAGTGTAACAAAAAGATATTTAAATACTTAATATTTCATTAAATCTGGTTTGAGCAAAGTTGATAGCAAGTTGTAACGAAGATGCAAATTACAATGTGATGTCAACAGGTTTCCATTATACAAGCGTAACTTGCTTTCGCTTCGCTTTCTTTGGCAACGCACAGATTGTGTGCCTTACATTTATCATGGTGGTTCACAATTTCAAGCCTAAAATTACCATTACCAGCAGCGAACGAAGTGCGAATTTCAGGAATCGAATCACTCCATTTTCTACAGTATTTACAGAACATGAGGTTAGACCTCTCATCGTACTGAAGCCACGAATACATGTCTAGCCAACTAACTCTGAATCTACCAGCTTTTCTGCTTTGAATGGTACTACGCTGCGAAACATTAGTCAGGGTAGATTGTATCACTGACATTTCCTGACGCTGATTCACTAGCATTGACCTATGCGTGTTAATGTCTGTTTGGGTACTCTTAATACTTGTATTGTCTGACAACAGATTCAACAGCGATCTCAAGTTACTATTTTTGTGCGAATGCAATTTATGAGACACAGACTGATTTTGCAATGACTTCTGAGAATCTCCGTTAGATTCGGACGTGGTCCCTGACACATTGACAGACAGAGAACCGCCAGCCATGATAGCGCTTTCACGAGAAATGTGTACAACAGCAGAATCTGGTTGATTTTGGGGCATATTCTGTATATCCATAGTTTCGTCACTCTTCCCATCTCTCTGAACTTCCCACTCCACACTAGTCTGTCAACAGAGAAGGAAAGGATATGTGTTTAATCAACACATCTTTCATTTTGCTGTTTTAGCATACAAGAAGACAACTTTTCTCTTTAGCGTCTGTATTTTAAACATCCCTTCCTTCCTATGTCTGTTCGGACTAAGCAGTCGTAGGATAATAAGAGCGAATCAATTATGGGAACAGCAACGAAACTATATCTTTGGTACGCAATATTTATCTGTTGCTCCATGAATAGCGTGGGAAGCTACGCATGAAAGTGTAACTCTTTATATACAAAAACTAACAAAAAAGCAAAAGTAACCTGCTGAAATAAAACAGTGCACAATGAAACCAATGAATTCAAAAAAATCTACTCTACTACTGAGGCTGAGATCTAGGTCAACACTACTTCTCTAATACACACTTTTAAAAAACTACAGAAATAAGTAAACCAACTATGTCTAAAGTTGTAATTAAAATATACTAATTTAATGAAAAACAAGTACATTCATGATAGAAATCAGAATTATAAATTACTTTCTACAGCGAACTATATATGCACTACGTAGAAAATAAAAGGCAATTGGCATGCAAAATGTAACCAAGTTTCCACTACGATACAAAGTAGAAAATACATATGAGAAATCACTTACTGGGAGGGAGATGTTGTCATGGAAGTCTAAGTGATGATCTAACTCTTGCTTGATAGATGGTTGTGGCTGCGATGAAGGAGACATAGGTCGACCACCATCTTCCATTTCGCCTCCCAAGGCATTATTTAACTTTGGAATCACAGGAGGACTTGATTTGTAACTACATTGTGAGGATGCCTGGAAACAATAAATAAAAATCACACGGATTTTAAATGTACTAAAACCATTCGTAACATGTATGTGGTACAATCAGATCCAATTTGGATTCGATTGAATTTACGATGCAATCAAAAGTTTTTCTATGCCCTAATGTTTATTTTCATCTATAAATCATTTTTCGTTATCAGTTTGTTACCAAATCCTTCATGCGATTTTTTTAGAAAGCCGTTTTTTTAGAATTTTCTATATTATTAAAATTTGAGGAAAAATATGTAATAATACAATATGATGCTATAATAATTGATAGGCGTTTTAAAACGCAGATTAGCTCCTGCTTAATTTCTCAAGGTCACAAGAAGGTATTTGGAAAGCTGTGCAATCACATATACATGTAATGTGTACAGATAACGAAATACGATCATTATCTCCGAATTTTCGGCGCTACGCGTAACAGAATTTTACGAAACATACATGTGACTACATCATGACACATACATGGCATATAGATATGTGTGAACGCACGCATGCACAAAGCCACGCGCGCGAGTACGCGGGAGCATATGTTTTCAAAATAATAATCGAAAAACTAGAAAAACGATCGAAATTAGTAATGCAATCGAGATTTTCGTGTATCAAAACATACAAAATTTCTGAATATATTCTACAGAAATGATTAACAACGAAAATTGTAATAAATAAAAATATGACATTGATTTCCAACATTTAAAAAAACATTAAAATGTCTGTAAAAATGCATTAACATATATTACAATTACATTCTATGAGAACATGATTCATTGAATGATTCTGATTGATTTTATTTTGTTAGTACAGTTACGCTATAGCGAATGAAACGATTTATGGAATATGCAATATTGTGCAAAGTAACAGTATATATGAGAATGCATTTTACTCCATTGTAACACATTTTCAAAATATTTTGTGACCAGTTATATTAATGAAAAATGAATGAAATCTAATGCTTGTAAGAGAAAGAGCTTTGTAGTATTGTTAATGTGCAAGAAATGAATTTATGTGACAACAAATAAAATAACATAGCAGTAGAAAACAATATAATAATTTCAAACATGATGGAATATACTATTTTTTTTACTCCCAAATTCTTCAAAATTCTTCAAAATTCTTCAATCATAAAGAAAAAGAACAGAAAGGTTTTAAAGAAAACAGAACATACTAGTGGAGTAGAAAGAAAATCTATTAGCGGTTCAATAAGAAAAGTGTGAAGAAATAGAATATAACGATTAGAAATGTAAATAAATAGAAACATATGATGTTTAAAGTTACACACCTGAGAATCGGACATGAACCGTTCACTGGGTGGACCACTAAGGGAAACGTCATAGCTGCCCGAAGCCTTTCTTTTCCTCTTTTCAGGAAGAGGCTGAAGATTAGGCGAGTCGGTATGCCTAACGCCAGTTTGTGTTTCTGGCTCTGGCGATGGGCTTTTCTCTTCCGCCTTGTTATTTACACTATTATCAGTGAGGCCTCTAATCTGTAATGCCTCAGCTGTTTTAAGGAACATCGGTAGTAGATGCTGACTAACGTTAACTTCTCCCTTATACATAAAGTGCAGCAACGCCTTCATTTCTGTGTCATTGACATCCTTCAGGAATATAATTGGATGGGGATGGGTATTCTGAAGGAAAATGCTCTCGAAATACGGACTGCATGCAGAGAGTATCGTCTGATGTGCCTTGAAAGTGTCTCCGACACATGCCAGGGTTACGTCGCAGAGTGCTTCTCTGGCAAGCAACGAGCTGAGAACGTCTGTGAGGTTGGCTGGATGATTGTTCCACCGTAGACAATACTGTTGGTCCATCTTGTCTATCTCCAATCCCGACCCTACAACCAAACTAGCTGCCCTGAACTGTCCACACTAGGAGAGACTTTTGATCACCCTGACTACAGAATGACTCCCTAACCCTTAAAACGTTAACTCACACGCCTTCTCCACGCACACTCTCCTATATCGACTTTGACGATATCTCCACGGAGATTATATCGCAACTCTAGACCCACACAACTTCCTCCGTGCTTCTGCAAATGTGCCACATTGCAGTATAACTGTAAAACCCTTCAGGGTTCACGCGTCGCTACTATACGTGCCGAAAACATTTTTTTCGCATAACCTCGGCGACCGACGAACTACTCCATTCGCGATTTCACGTCGACGAACGTGCCGAAAATCGAAAGAAGGTTAGAATATTAATTGCGACGCAGTAAGTGTCACTCACGGATACGATAATATCCAATATCCGAAGATAATGTTTTCGGCAATGTCAATATTCGCGAGGCTTGGGCGCCATTGTCGGTCGGGACTCGTCTAGCCACGAGCCTTCCTCGCGAAAACTCGATTTGTTGATGCTCGATTTCTAACCATTCAAACACGCTCCACACGCGGCTTTATTTACCTAAACCCAGCGCCAGCTAACTAACGCACCGTACACACTAACGACCCGGGTTTGTTTATCGTTCCTGACGATTACTCACCTTTCGCAAACTTTTTGCCATTACAACGCCACCCGACCCTTAACGTCCACTGCCATACCAATCTGCCAATGCCTACGGCCTTATTTTTAAAATACTTTTGACCTTCGTGCATCTGCCGTGGGGAATGGCGCGAAGGGCGCTCGAATTCAAACGCGCCTAGACACGCGTTACTACTTCTTCCAATGTTTTCCATTGAATTCTAACTTTTCGTTCATTCAAATTACAGCAACTATGTTTCGATGTAATAGTAAACATTTTTAATACATAAAAGCTAAGTAAAGTTTCCGAAAATTGCCGTTTCGTACGATTTTATATCTTTCTGTAGAGAAAACATAACCTTTACCGCGCATTTTAAATATTCTACTTCGAGCGAAATTGTTTCAGGCAAATGTTAATGGATTTTATATAAAAATATAATTTATTATTAGATTATTATGCCCGGATAAATTTTTATAAGTAGGTACTCAGCCTATTAAGGTTGTAAGCAAGTTATTTATAAAAACATGATAATATTTTACATCATGTAAAAATGAACGTAGAAATAATTAAATAAATTGTTGAATTTAATCGTTATCTTTATGCTTCTATAGGATCCTCGATAATTACATACAAATGTAAACAATATCGTATAAAAATTCTATTTCTACACAATTAAAATAGTTCATCTAGGAACCTAAACTTTGTGTAACGTTCAGAAAAAATTATAAATAAATAAAACTATTATAGAAAATTCTATGATTCATCTAGGAACTTGAAATATGTTTAAACAATCATGAGAAACGATAAAAATTTGACTATACTTGCAATCTTAACATGAATATCGATTGTTTATGATTAAAAATAAACTTGTAGGACTTTAAATAAATTTTAATAGACTCGACATCAAACCATTTGTAATATGTATCAATTAAAATAGGAATCCCAATAGTTTAATAAAAATATAAACAATATTGTATATAACTTCTGATTCTGGACTGTAGAATTGATTAGAAAGAAGTATAAATAAATAAAACCGTTGTAGATAATTCTATCATTCATCGGGAAACCTAAAATTCATCCTAAAATTTCACCTAGAATCTAGGAACCCGGAACTCGTTTAAATAACCATGAGAAACGTCAGAAATTTGATGCTTCGATGCAGATAAATGTTAATAAACCAGACATCGAGCTTTTTGCGAAATGCATAAACTTGCGACCGCGTAAAGTTTCGAATTCGCCTCCCGTCCGTTGCATTATCTCAACGCGCTGGATCCTACGGGATTCATGGATCCTTTCAGCGACGGCAAGGAAACTTTCACGAACCTAACGACGTTTAGACTCGCAGCGAACGAGCAAAGAGAGCCGAAAAAATGCCCGGTTTCGAGAAAAATATATACTTGACTCGCGGCCGTTTCAACGCGCGGGAATTTTATTTTTTGTTTTTTCGAATCGAAACGAGACCGCGTGTACAGTTTCGAGTATTACGAGCGGGGATTACGTTACCCCGGAAAATCATCGAGTGCAAAGGGGTCGTTCGGCTTCATTTGACTGCAATAAACGGTAATTCACGCAAATCGCGAGCTTTCTGATATTAATTTCGGCCGGCCGCGAGCCGGACGATAATCGTGTTAACCATACGAAATCAATAGGTAGCGGGAAAATTGGAAAATCTCCTTAATCGGTTTTCGAATATGGATTTACAAGCTTTGCCTGACCATTAACAGATTTAATCCGCACTTTGATTGGCACTGCGCGAAATTACAATTCGCGTGCTTGTTCTCCGGTGGAAGATACCGGGGCGTGATGGTAAATAGGAATCCGGTGTATTAAACGGACAACGCAATGAGCATAATTGGATTTATCTCGGGCCGTGTTTCTCAGGGTTTAAAACGACCCGATCATCGTTATCGCCGGCGAGCTAAAACGGCTCCAAAATTTTCCTACGAGAGAAAGTTCCTACCGACGATTCAGCAAACACGGACTGGAGATCGGCATTGTTTAAGAATCCGAATCCCAACGATTCGATTCTTTCTTCTACTTTCAGAACATTTTTCCTCGACCATTTCTAGAGATCGGTATTGTTCGAGAAATGTATCAGAATTGCAACGATTCAATTCTCCTGGCGATTCTACATATATGTATTCTGCTTTCAGAGCATTTTTTCCCCTTCGTTTCCTATTCCGCGGGCGAATTAACCAGAGCACACACAGAGGAAAAAAAACAAGTGGCAGCGATCGGATTTGCCAGATCTAGCGGAGTAATTACCGAAAGGGCATCGCTGTAAGCTCCAGCCTATTAACAACAATCATCGAAGATAATCCCAAGGATGCTGGCCAGAAAAATGGCGAAATTCGTTGTTTCGTCGAACAACGCTATCAACAGCATTCTCCGGGGATCAAATAAACGATTACGCAACGAACGCGAACAACCGGTTTCTCGAACAAGTTCTTCCTACTGTTCCGATCGCCTAAGAACTTTTCTAGACTAGCAACAACGACACGTTACCGTGTCCGTCTTATTTGACGTGAAAGAGAAAACAAAAAGAAGAAATAAATAAAAGAGAAAATCGCGAAAGATCAAAGATCAATGTTAAGGACAGAAAGATCTACCAATGTATAAGAGAGCTTATCTATCGTTGGCAAAAGGAAACACGGACCTGTAGATCCTCCACGCAGCTGGGTTACCGGCGAGCATCACCGTTATCTGCATAATTATCTCGCGGCGGCCTTGACTGTTCCGTGGAGGAAAACACGTCGAACGTGTCGGGCCACGACACGTTTCTCTTTCCCAGCAATAGTGCCAGGAAAACTCGCATTTTCCGTCTTCGGTGCGGATCTTCAGGGACGATCTTCGCGGCGATGCACACCGGAAGTGCAGCGGTGCCACGCGCGGCTCGCGCATGTGCACGATGTTTTTCTTTTCTCGTGCGAATCATACTTCGAAATTCTTCCGCGTCAATAATTCTCCCGTTGCTCGATATAACGAAACTCGTCGCGAATTTGTTTGTCCGCAAAATTATTTCACGGAACGCATTTAAGAGTTCTCGCAGCAAGCACACGCGCAGAGATATGCAAATGTGTATATAGATATAGATATATATATATAAATGTATGTGTGCGTTGTTCTCTCGAACAAAAGCAACGGGTTTCGGCATCGCAAAATTTAATGCGGAAAGTCCGCAATACCGTCTCGATAAGAGACTGCAGCTGCACTCGGCCATGCATTTTCCCAGCGACAATGCGACAGCGCATCTCGGAAGGAGACGGAGTTACTATCTATCATCAAACGCGACGCGAAAGAACGGGCTCTCGCATCGACGCAGCCACGCGTTTTGCAAAACTGTTATAGGATCGAACAATTCTCGACTCTTCCGGACATTCTCCAGCGATCGAACGGGTCCCCGGATCGATGGATCGTTGCGCGTATCACGAGACCAACGCAATGATTTCGCTTGTCCGCGAAAATCTTATCGCAGAAATCGGCCGTGAAATGGCGTTACGCGGCCGATTTATGCGCTCGAACCGAAACTCGAATAGCCTAACTGCCTAGGCGAAACGAACGATAACGGCTCCGGCCAAAGTATTTCTTTTTTTTTTTTTACAGGTGCGCGATCATTTCTTTCCCCCGTAATCTAGGCGCGACTCGAAATGCCGGGCTGCTATGCGCTCGCGATAAATTATGAATCGCGTTCGCCTAACCCCTCTCCCGTCCCCTCCCCTTTGCTCCTGCTATCGCGGTAGATTAAAAATTAATCTTGATTTACCGTTATTGCATTATTTGTCCACCGGCGGGGGCCCACGTAAGAAAGTTGTGGCGGCTCGTATTTGCATAGGGGACGAACCGTTTTTCGCCCCCCGGAGGCGAGAGGCGAAATATCGGGCAAACAATCCCAAAACCCCGTGAAAACTCTAATAAAGAATGGTCCGCTTCATCCGAACTTTTATACCCGAATATTCTCGGTTTTCGCTTAATTGTTTTCCATTACCATATGAAATGCTCGCGTGCTTAACTTTTGCAAAATCTCTCTACGGTTCCCCGGTCCAACACGCCCTCCCCTCCCCCTCTCCTCCCCCGCCATACTCGTGGTTTATCCGGTTCCATCAGGTCCCCCGGATAAACGAGTCCCCGAATCGCGAAATTCTATTTTCACGCGTTTAAAACGCGGGGTAGGGGGGCAGAGAGAGTGGGGGACAGGTTTTTGCATTGTTGTCCGCCAAAACGTTGATCTGTTGTCCGTGCAAAATTATGAATTCTTCTTTTCGTCTGGATTTTTGTGCTTAGACGCCGATGATGTAATTTGTGATAATTACTCGTCTGGAAGGAGCGAAACTAAGAGGTGTGTTCGCGCAGATAAAAGTTAAGCCCACGTTGATCCGAAATCGAGCAAGTCTTTCAGAGCTATCTTATTTCGTATTATCACAACCCGATCTCGCAAAGCTAGTACTATCAACTATACTGATATAATACACGTACTTTATGGTCTATCTAAGATTTATTTGAGCAAAGGTCAGTCTTCTTCGTAATCCTAGCTTATACGGTATACGTTCTTTGAGCCTTATGATCAGACTGCGGATGTTTATGCTATTTTTGTGGAGGAATTTTAATACGTTAACTTCCGCGTCGGTCACATATGACTGACGGTGATTTTTCACTGGGTTTAGAAATTCCAGATATCCAGATAAACCGAATTTTATTGGTCTTTCGAATTCGAAAGGGTTAAATCAGCATCCCCTGTAGTACATTCTCTAGTTGTGGTTTCATTAATTAAATTATTCTGATTTTGTAAGAATCTCTGGGGTTGATAATTGGTACTTAACGTGTTAAGAAAATGCTATTTTTCATTGTCTATTTTTCAACAGCCTCTGTTGGTCCAAAACAAATAAAAATCGTACTGAATTCTACTGAATTTTGTGCTATAGCATTTTTTGAAAATTTTCACAAGCCATAAATGCTCCGCAGTCCATTTACGATAATTATTTTGGAATAGGGGTACTTCGAGGTTTACATTCTACTCTATACGTTTTTTATTTAACAGTGCATCTACCCGGAAGCCTATTAACTCCTTGCCCGTGAAAATTATGTCGCCATTATCGTGTCTGTTAATAACTCCTCGCAGAACATCTTTATTCTAATTAATTAGATCTTTCGTTGCAAAATAAAGATTGTTCGCACTGATTCCAAAACGTGGGAGCCAAATTTTGTTTTTCTCTTTAGTGCAGTTATGAAGTTGTAAGAAATATATTTTAGTCTTTCTACTGTTTGAAATTCAATGCACCCAATTAAATCCGCCGTTAATAATTTCACAGAGGCCAGCATAAAATTGCTCTATCGAGCTGTACGCCTACGTTTAATTTGTTGTTTCAACGTTAGTTACAATTAACAGGTTCTGCTGGAGGTTTCCATCGCGAGCCTAATTACTAGACTGAGGATTTTATGCATTTATGACAAAAATGGGTAGACGTATTTTAAAACAGTAAGAACATTAGACAAATTTTAAAATACTGTTACATTATTTTCAACCTATTAAACATATTAGGAAAGAAAATCTGTTCTACTCCAGTCAGTTGCAATTCAGGTGGAAAATTTGTATTTTGCATAAAGATCCGCAGTCTATTGATTACTAATGCGGGTCTTTATGCGAAATAAAAATTGTCTGCGACGATTACAAAAAACCAAGTAGAATATTATTTCTTCACTTGACAATTATAATAGATTAGAAATAGTATATTGACGTTTGAAATTTCTTAAATTTTCCTACAATATCAAATTTTATCAATTTTATTATAAGTGCATCCGCAGTCTACTGATTAGTTATTGTAAGGGACTAGTCTTTTTAATCGCTAAATTTTACGTGAAAGAAGCTCGATCATTTTCTTTTGAACAATGATAGTTCCCGAGGAAGCTGTTACGTGTCTAACATTGATTCTAAACATTTTCTAAAATTATTAACAAAATTGCTGTCATTCTCATTGTTCAATTCCAGCCATATGCCTTGAAATAACGCCTCGGAGACGACAGCCCTGATTATTTTTAAGCACTTTTGCACCGTTCATTAATCTTGAGGCAACACAAACTACGCTAGACCCTGACCGAAACTGAAACATTATATTAATCGAAACCCTTGAAGTTGGATCGCGAGGCAAGGGGTTAAAAGGAGCACCGCGTAAAATCGCGTCGGTTTCATCGAGTATACATTTGGTCGTTGCAATCGAAACGCTGAAAATCTTAATCGGCCGCGCGGCTAACAGGAATTGCGGAAATTACACGGTAACTTGCAACAATAGATTCGCGGGAATTGACAATCGCCCGAGCGGCGTGTTTTTGTCGGCGCCCGGGACCAGTTTATGTTTCAATTGGACGCTAAACCAATAAATGCAGTCTAGTTTACAGAGCACATTATTGAAATCCGTTAAACTATCCGGTTCCGCGATCAGTTACGGAATTTACCGGCGGATTCGCCCGCGCCTCCCTTGTCTCCCCGCCCCCCCGGGGGGGCCCAGCCACTCCTAAATTTTACATATTTTCTACAATCGATCGCGCATCGCGGCCCTTGTTTTCCGAGCCGATTATCAAATGACTTGTGTCGAAACGGGAATGCCGAAATAGAACGTTCGAGTACAATTTTATCGGGCGCGATTTATCGAAGGGTGACCGAGTTCGAGTTTGACACCAATCGGGAGCTCGAATCGCTGGAGTGGCGAAAAAAGAGAGAGAGAAAGAGAGATAGTAAATTTTCTAAAATCATGGATGGACGATAAAACACGATAAGGTCCCAGGATTTTGCGTGTGCATTCTGGGTTCGTTTCGCGAAAGAGGGAGGTGCACGCGACGCGGACGCACACCTCTGGATCCTGCGATCGATGGATCCCCGTTCTGGTAGGCTGTTATCGCGGGAATAGCCTCCCCTCTCTTATCGAGCCGCGTGTCGCGTGTCGCCAGGAAGGCCGAGAGAGCGCTCTCGGATCGAAATCGACGTGAGAGAAACGTTTCCCGTATGTTTTTCAGCCCGCGCGAGTACGCGAGTACGAAAATATCGGTATCTGAACAACGAAATCGACACGCCGGTTCCGTGTGGTTGCGGTGTTGGCGCATCGTTACCTGGTTTACTGAAATTCGTGAACATGAAATCCTGTCGGCCTCCCGTAGCCGGCGACGACGCAGATCAGGAGGAGGATCCCTTCGATCCTCCTTCGGAAGATCTTCCTGGTGGTGATCTTCCGACGGACGAGATCCTCTCCGGACGGAACAGCTCCTCTCTTCCTCGGCGAGATCCTTTAGTCGGCGGTGTGGTTCCGTGTCTCTCTTCTCCGGCCCCTTGTCACGACGATGGAACAGCGATCGTCGTCCGCACGTTCACGGACAGTACATTATTCGCGCACACGAGACAAAACGACGAGGATTCAATATAGCAAAAAAACGGCACTCGTAAATATTCACCGATAAATACCGTGTATATATATATATGTAGAGAGAGAAATATATATATATATATATACAGAAAAAGAATTAGGACTCTTGCGTGGCCCTAGTCATCGAACGCGTTTTCGAGCAGAGCATCGAGCAGAGAGCATCGAGAGAGAGAGAAAAGAAAACGGCACGTATACGTCGATCCCGGAAAAAAATCTTCAGCACTCTCTCTCTCTCTCTCTCTCTCTCTCTCTCTCTCTCTCTCTCTCTCTCTCTCAGTCCGTGTGTGTGTATTTGTACGTATGTATGTATGTTCTTTATGGAATCGAGGGAGATCGATCGATTTTGCCAGCAGATCGAACTCGAAGATGTACCGTGCTTCACAAGCACAATTGTCTCGCGACGCGGCACCGGCGATGGTAACGACGACGACAACGTCGACAGATGAACGCGAACGGAACTCCTCCGTCAGAGAGGAACAACAAAGTGGCGTGTGTACCAAGTTGGCCGCGGAGCGCGACTGAGGCTAGGGGTGGCACCGATAGAGAGAGAGGGTGGCGTGGATGCAGGTCGACGTGTACGCTGCACGGGCACATCCCCCCTAATGAATGCACCAGGCATGTGCGACGGATTTTATGTTCGCCGCCGCCGCCGCCGCTGCCGCCGCCGCCACCACCACCTCACTCACCCCTTCAGCCTTCGCCGCCACTACCACCAACCCCGAGAATCGGCCGCCACCCCCGTCGCCCAACCTCCGCCACCTCGCCACCATCCCCTACCACGCCACCTCTTCCCTTCTTCCTTCCCTCTGTCCTCCTCTTCCTCTTCCAACGTTTCCACCCTTCCTCCTTCACGCAACTCTCCTCCCTCTCCTCTTTCTCTCTCTCTCTCTCTCTCTCTCTCTCTCTCTCTCTATCCCGCGGT